>JAJMHT010000081.1:0-34252 GCA_030583145.1 Metschnikowia vanudenii
ATCAAATGAAGTTTTGAAATCCTTCTTGGGAAGAAGAGTTATCAAAACCGTTTTGAAGCATCTCGGAAGTTTTCCAGTGATCATCATTGCATTAGCGGCACGCGTCAAAATTGGACTTAATTCCTTCCAATAGTGACTGAGGACTTGGTATTGGATTCCATCAGGACCTGGTGCAGTTGCACGATTTGAAGTGTTTAAATGGTTTGGCCGCAACCGTCAATTTTTTAGTGGTAGTTAGTCCAATATGTAAAACGTTATGAGAATTATCCAGTAGGCAAAAAGCGGTGGTTTCTACAATTTATCAAACAATATATTGTTCTGAAGCTGAAACTTATGAAAATAATCCTTAAAAGTCTTCACCGGGGTATAGTACCAGTGGCATATACCTCGATGAACGAAATTTGTTGCGATGAAGATACTAAATCAAGGTGGTGAATTTTTGGCAGAAACTGTCCAAAGAAGTATTTGTCTTTTTGGGGCTAATAGAAAACTCTGCAATTTCTTTAAACCAGGCGAAATATTTATTTTTGCTTTATTATCTGTTTTATTTTTGGTTTAGTTCTCAATTAAAGCCTGTAATGAGATGCTTCTTTCAAAAGAACAATTATCTAAAAAAATCACCTGAAAAAAAAAAAAAAAACCTGTTTTATTTTTGCTTTAATATCTGTTATATTGTCTGCTTTGATATATGTAGTATTTTCTGCTTTACTTCCAGCTTGATATCAAAAGAAATTAAACAATAGGTTGACTGGAGGTGTTAAAGCACCTTATATATCTTCAACTGCCCTTGACTGTATCATACTGTACTTCAGAAAACTTATTGGAAGTGACAATGATCATTAGTTGTAAAGGTAAAAGTTCAAGTTAGCATACCATTAAAACTTCTAAAAAAAACGGATTTTTATTCAAAAACACTCCCCAGTATTCATGCTAGACTCGAAGAAAATCTATTGATTACTGATACTCTGAATATTGCCCCAATGAATCAATGCGACAATTCCCAATGCGCAAATTTTATGGCCCAAACGTAGTGTCGAATAATCGATCAATACTATTAAAACAAGGAATACCATCAGAGAGATCAATACCAAGAAGACGATGAAAAGAGTCATGCCGAAAATACGAACAAAACTTCGAAAGAAAGGCGAAAGTTGATACTATAATTTTTGAGATAATTAATAAATTCAGCTCGGCCCAGCCCTCATTCTCACTGCCCAGCATTCACCTGGCCTCGCCCTAGGCCTTAACTCCGGGGCCGCACGCCGCCCCACCGCCCCACCACCCCACTCCACATGGGCCTACCCAAGCTATCCCTAACCAACGCATTATATGCTCACGTGTACAGCCAGGTCCACTCCTCTTGATCCGCTTTCCTCTACTAAATTTCTGTAATTTCTGATTCCATACCCCCGCCTCCCCCAAAAACCACCTCATATCCCCCATTTTCCATGTCTCAGCGAAATAGTCTCTCTACAGCCCCACTGGCATCTTCGCACCCTCGGTTTCGGGGCCTGGTTAGTGGAAACACCAATATCACCGATAATTCCGGCAACGACACTCGCAGTCTTGGTACAATCGACCAGATCTCCACCGCAAGACCCAGTGTGGCGGTTCTGGATAAACTCTGGACGCAAATCGACGTGTTGGACGACGTCAAGGCCATGGCCGAGGAAGTCGACCGTACGGGGGGCTTTTTCAACCAAGACTTCTCGTCTTCCTTGGCCCTGCTCAAGAGTTCCCAGTCCCAGCTACTAGAAGTGGTCTCAAGACACCAGGCTTTGAGCGATAGGGCCAGGGACCAACGCCGCGAGCAGGCAAAAGCACGCTCGGAAGCGGTTAGTGTGGACGACGATGGCATTTCTAAGCATCAGGAGCGTACACGGAAGCGGATGAAAGAGTTTTTCTCGGGCTCCGTCAAGCCTCTGGCCGACATGGCCCAACTGCGTGATTTTGACGAGTTGAATGAGTATGTACTGGAAGTCAAGCAAGGTCTTGCAGAAGTTGGCGAGAAGATGGCGGATTTCGACCAAGTCACTAAGAAATTATGGTAGTCAATTCATGCGAGTATGTTGTTTCCGAGTTGAGTCTGCTTTATCGGTGAAGCGGCCTTGTCAATGAAGCTGCTTAATGAAGCCGCTTTTGTGTTTTGGTTTGGAACATAATGCCACCACTGAATCAAATTAGTGTTCTTGGGAATTTGCTGTTATGTGATGTCGTGCAATTGTCACTTCTCTGCATTCCTAATTTGTTGAACGCTTTCTTGCTAATTCTGAGCGGAATCTCGACTGATGAGAGAGGGATGTATCAATATCAGGGTGCAGCTGGTACCGAGGCAACAAAAGCCTCAATACTCACAAATTAAATCTTTGCGGAAAACCCGGCTGTGATTTATTTTCAGAATAGCCCTTTTATCGTTACCTGAACTTACAATTGATCTTCACGCTCGATTACCGATAACTTGGTTGCAGATATCTTGGTTGGAGATAGCTTGATTGAGGAAAGCTAACGGAAGCAAAGACTTCGATATCAGGGAAATAATCTCACCACTATTACAATGCGGGTTTCCATTTCGTGCCGTGTGTCCCCCATTCTAAACCTCAAGATGGAGTCACCATTAGAATCTTTCTTTGAAGCATTCAATTCCAAAGTGTGTGTTTGGATCTTTCACTACAAACTTTCCGTCATGGGAGAGCTTTAAGGTAATTGAAGCTCCTTTAATGTTTACATACCATTGGCTTCATTGATCTACGCGGGCTCTCGCTTGATTTACATGGTTTACTGCTATCATAATAAGTACTGAGATCCCGCTATGAAGTTATTATTTGTTTTACACTTTTTATGGAATTTCTTTGCAGCCCCAACTTTAAGCGAAACTAATTTAGTTTCTAAGTCTGAGCATAAAACATGAAACTGTGCGCTTTGATAAAAGCTCCGAAATTTTTTTCGCATGAACAAAAAAAAAAAAAACTATACAATACCACTTGGAGAAGCCATTCAGTGGTTTGATCTCACAAGTTTCATTTCAGTCGAAAAATTATTCAAATGATCTCGCCACTTTTGGGTTCCCGTGGGTGGTGTGTCTTGCCAAGAATCGTGACCTTTTTGGACTGCACAAAACAGACGGTTACAGTTTTCTCCGGAGAAATTCCGAGGCATGCAACCACCACATGAACGCCCTCTTGCGGTATTTATTTGAGTATAGAAACCTTATGAGCCACCAAACATGCCGCAGGTGTGTAGTGTTAAATGATACGGCCCAGACAGTCCTCCCCGCTTCGGTTGCTGGATAAAGAGGGTCACAACGAATCACCTACAAAGGCACTGCATGCTATGTCAAACGAATCTTTTCATTGAATACAGCGTCAGTAATCACGCAGTGTCCCAACAAAGACCAAGTCTTTTTTAATATCAAATATAAACAGAGGTGCTCGTAATCATCGCCCAGAATAAGGATCTTCTAAAATAATGCATCAAAAAGTGGGGAACTGTCCTGCCAATGCACCCCAACCTGGGGACGCGGAGGAAAAACTCCCGGCAAGTGCAGTGCCTGTTTATGCCGTCTTGTGCGGTTGGTTTTTTTCCGGCGAATCTGGCATTACGGCTCGTATTCCGCCGGACCATTGCCACTCCGAGCGGCAAAGCAAGCTCATTTTAGTTAGTTGGTGTTTTTTTTTTTCTTTTTTCTTTTTTTTTTTGTGGCCTTTTGTCACATGACTACGTTGGAGAATTGATAACAAATTCACCGGACAAACATGCAAATGAAACGCGGAAAAACCCCAATTATTTTTTATCTTTGATTCATTTTCTTTTCTTTTGGCGATCTGCCTGAGGCATAGCATAGCAATGCGCGCGTCCAGGTTATCCATGCGCCTACCGGTTTGCACACGTTGCTGCTCGCCAGGCAGAAGCGCTCGGGCGCAACCCGCGTTATAAAGCCGGAAAAATTCCCGGACCACCATACCCGTTCATTTTTGGACATTGAATAATACATTATCAAATTTTCATACACAATGGTCAGATTAGGTCCTAAAGCTCCTCAACACAGAAAGGGTACATTTTCCGACGTGCCTCAATCCATTCTCGACGAGTTGCACTCGTTGGAGCAGCAGTTCTACGTTTCCGGAGAAAAGTTGAGAGAAATCACCGAACACTTCATCTCCGAATTGGACAAGGGTTTGTCCAAGGAGGGAGGAAACATCCCTATGATTCCAGGATGGGTGCTTGACTTCCCCACCGGAAAGGAAACCGGCGACTACTTGGCCATCGACTTGGGAGGAACCAACTTGAGAGTTGTTTTGGTCAAGTTGCTTGGAGACTCGCAATTCGACACCACCCAGTCTAAATACGCCTTGCCAAAGACCATGAGAGAGGCTTCTTCCGACGAGTTGTGGGGCTTCATTGCCAAGTGCTTGCAGAAATTCGTCCACGAGTTCTTCCCCGATGGAGTGGACCACCCATTGCCTCTTGGTTTCACCTTCTCGTACCCAGCCTCGCAAGACAGCATCACCGAGGGTGTTTTGCAAAGATGGACCAAGGGTTTCAACATTCCTGGTGTCGAGGGGCATGATGTGGTGCCTATGTTGCAGACTGCCATCGAGAAATTGGAGGTTCCAGTGAAGGTGGTTGCTTTGATCAACGATACCACTGGAACACTTGTTGCTTCCATGTACGCCGACCCCGAAACCAAGATGGGTCTCATTTTCGGTACCGGTGTCAACGGAGCCTACTTCGATGACTGTGGAGACATTCCTAAGTTGGAGGGCAGATTCCACGACGACGTTGACGCCTCTACGCCAATGGCTATCAACTGTGAGTACGGTTCTTTCGATAACGAGCACGCGGTGTTGCCTAGACTCAAGTACGACATCAGAATCGACGAGGAGTCGCCAAGACCAGGCCAGCAATCGTTCGAGAAGATGATTTCCGGGTACTACTTGGGTGAGGTGTTGCGTTTGGTGTTGCTTGACTTGGCGGACGAGAAGAAGTTGATCTTCCAAGACCAAAACTTGGCCAAGTTGCACGAGGCTTATGTCATGGATACCTCGTTCCCATCCAAGATTGAGGAGGACCCATTTGAGAACTTGTCCGACGTCCAGGAGTTGTTCCAGGAGAAGTTGGGTATCGAGACCACCGAACCCGAGAGAAAGATCGTCAGAAGATTGGCCGAGTTGATCGGAGAGAGATCCTCCCGCTTGGCCGTATGTGGTATTGCTGCCATTTGCAAGAAGAGAGGCTACAAGACCGCCCACTGTGCTGCCGACGGTTCCGTGTACGAGAAGTACCCGGGCTTCAAGGAGAGAGCTGCACAGGCCTTGAGGGACATCTTCGAGTGGTCTGCAGATGAGAAAGACCCAATTGTCATTGTTCCTGCCGAGGATGGTTCGGGAGTGGGAGCTGCTGTGATTGCTGCTTTGACCGAGAAGAGATTGCTCGAGAACAAGAGTGTTGGTGTCAAGAACTAAGCTGTGACTGGTCCGCGCTTCCCTAAGTTATCAGTTGCTTTATAGAGAATACGATAAGCTGAAATGAGTGAAAGTATCTGCGGGGAGTCGACCTGCACTACGCCAAATGGCGATGTAGATGAAGAGTAGAGTGTTGGTGTTTTGACCGGAACACACATAAACTTACCCATTAGCATATACCATAAACTTACCCATAAACAACTCCATAAACAACTCCATAAACTTACCCATAAACAACCCCATAAACAACTCCATTAACAACTCCATAAACAACTCCATTAACAACTCCATAAACAACTCCACAAGCAACTCCATAAACAACTCCATAAACAACCCCATAAACAACCCCATAAACAACTCCATAAACAACTCCATAAACAACTCCACAAGCAACTCCATGAAAATAGAACCTCGGCAAACTCGCTTGACTCGGACTGAGATGTCATGACCCAACCAACCCTAACCAAGACCCAAGCAAATTGAAGAATCAAAAGACTTTTGTCACTGGCTCGCCTTCTACAATCGTTATTACCGCTCCAACAGTGGACTCTGGCATGTTGGTGAATTGTATATCCCTGATTATTATACTAAGTGCAGTAGTCAAAAAATGTGAATACTGATTTGGAACGAATTGATGAGAATTCTGCCACTTATTTTGCCCAACGCAATTTTCTATACAAGGACAGCCAACTAAATAAACATAACATGGAATCAAAGATACCATGGGCTTGTTCATGCCATCTTCCTTTCCCTTGCTCGGGTTTTCCCCAAACCAAGATCCCCAATTGGTGTCGTCACGTGACATCCTCATATCAGCAGTGGGACAAGACTTGCAGTCTTGCCCCATACTCCCGTTGCAAACCCACGAAATCAACAAAACCCCGCAAAAGAAAATAAATGTCTTTCCAGAGTAGTCCTAGCCCCCCTCAGCCCACAGAAATTGGCCAAGAGTCCTTGCCAATCCCCCTTTCTTCCGACGAAGTGGTGAGTGCAGAGGACGTTGATAATCTCCATGCAATCATTTCCAGCAGCCATCTTGAAGAAGACGAGGAGGAGCTTTTGCGGGATGAGCTACAAAAGGAACTCCAGAGCGGGATTCACGGGGAAAAAGCCGGTCTTTTTGGTGCCACGGACCCAGAGTACTTGCCCTATCAACGTTCTGGAGGCAACGTTGTGGTGAGATTCAATATATGGGATATTCTTCGGAAAGGTGCGATAAATCTTGTGTTGCCATTCATCAACGGCATTATGCTTGGGTTTGGCGAGATTTTGGCCCATGAAATAGGATTCCATTATGGTTTTTTTGGTGCCCGGGTCCAGCCTCCCAGAAGGCTTGAAGAGCGCCGCAAACTGAGGTTTCTCTAGGTTTTCTGTGTGTTCATGAGGCGATATGGTGTTTTTGGCGAAATTGTGCTTAAATAGGCTGTCTAAGGATGGATCCCTCGGTGGTCTTAGAATGCCAAAGTTTCACATGATGTTTATAGTATATGAGAGATCTGCCACTCTCACGCCAAAAAATGGTTTCTCTTGTTAAAATTCATCTCAAATTTCCACAATCATATGTCAGTATTATTTTCCATTCCTTTTGACTAATTTCTCTGGTCTTTTGCCTATTCTCTACCGTCTTTTGCCTATTCTCTATCGTCTTTTGCCTATTCTCTACCGTCTTTTGCATATTCTCTATCGTCTTTTGCCTATTCTCTACCGTCTTTTGCCTATTCTCTATCGTCTTTTCTCTTTTCTCACTATTTCCTTTTGGATACGTCACCTAGGTATTCACCAATGCATTCTTATCGCAATGTAAAACGTATGAACGGTCCTTGCCAATCGGAAAACGCTTTAAGGTGGCACATTCGAGACATTTGAACAGCAAAACATCTGCTTGGGGTGATTTTCCCGGATCTTTCAGAGAATTTGAAAGCTCAATGGCCATCGTGAGGCCTGGAATCAAAACACAGCTGCATTTTTTACACATTTGTCGTTTGACATGGGGCAGCACTCTTAGCACGGTTCTTTTGGCCACCAAATCAACACTTCGCAGCATCATCCGCGCAAGAACAGGGTTTCCGTGACTAGCATGGAAGTTTGCAGCCTGGAACAAGTACGACGTTCGAGCGTAGTGGTCTTTTTGGACCTTTGGGGTCTTGTGTTGTTTAGCCATACGAAGGTTTTTGGGGTGTGTCAAGAGACTTTTGGGGTGTATCAAGAGACTTTTGGGGCTCGGAGGGTGAGGGTTTGGTGTGATATATTTTCAAAAAATGGCAAGTGGATTTAGTATTTTAAAGTTCAAATGGGTTATTTCGGTTCCAATTCTTCACTAAAGCACTATGCAAAATGTAGAAAGCCCATGAATATTGAAGCAGTTCGGAAAGACAATGGCAAGGCAAGGTACGAAGAGAACACCCCGATGACGCATCACGTGACACCCGGCTCAGGCTGGTGAGTTTATTTTTTGGGGGAGATACCAGGAGATTTTATTCAAAAAAAAAACGAAAAGACGAAAGATCTTCCTTGTTAGTTCTGACCTCGGGCACGTTCAATACTTGGGGCTTTCTTTTTACCTTGTTTGGTGTGTTTCTGTATCCAAGCTTGCTTCCCCGTTATAGAGTCGTTCCCCGCTATAGAGACATTCCCCGCTATAGAGACATTCCCCGCTATAGAGACGTTTCCCGTTCGAATCTACTCGATTTGATGTCCCATTCTAAGGAAGTAGGGAACAGTTTGGGGAAATAGAAATTTTGTAGAGCTTTTCGTGACACCTTAAAGCAAAATGAATAAATAAGACGCGTTTCCACGAAGCCAAAAGCACATCATCCTATGTTTTACTTGTGGCTTTTGGCTATTGGCGTATACTCAAGAATCTACGATCCAAGGGATTGTATGACCTGTAAAAACCAACCCACATAAACCTTTTAAAGAACCTTCTAAGAATTTATATATATATTAATCGGCAATTCTTCCTCCTTTTGCAAATTGTGAAAGCACTTCTATAATTCTTTATGCTTTATCTACTTGTGCAGATGAGCACTATGATAGTCTTCACTTCCCTAGACTTGACACTGCCCTGGGACGACTTCTTCGGAGACACCGGACCGAATGACCGTACGCCGCCCTAATCATGACATCCTAATAATGCCACCCTAATAATGCCACCCTAATAATGCCACCCTAATAATGCCACCCTACCTATACCGTCCTCGTCAGTGCTGAATTATATGTACAGTTAGCAATACAAACTTATACAAACTACTACAGTTGTTACCAAGTACCCCTGGTCTTACTCTACCTATGAGATTTGCTGAAATTTCCTTGAGTATTAATAAACCACTATCAACGTTTTATGCCACCACAGAGGTAACTTCTTCAGATCTGTCCTGGAAAAAGGTCTAATGAACCATGGATAAACCCACCTCAAACTAAGCCTGAGCACCCATTTCAAGTGAGATTAAACCTCCATCCGAGTCAAAAAAAAAAAAAAAAAAAAAGCTGCCATTTGGAGAAAAATTCAGCATCTAACAATAAATTGGCCAACAGCAAATAAAAGTTCGTTCCAAGACCGATTTGTTTCTGCCAAAAGAGTCAACCCGTCCGGCTTTTAGTGATTAGAACAGGGAATGGATATTTTGTTCCACAAGTTTGTGCTAGAAACATGTTTTTTTATAATGTCCCTCGAATCAAAGCCTTCGGAGTTTCAATGACTGATTTTATTCAAAACACAATGCCTCTTGGTTCCACCAGAGCTAGGGCTTTGGGGAAGGACCTAAGCAGGATGATAGGTAACTAGCTCCATAATCATTTGGGTTCAGTATGGTCAGACGTGGCAACAAATGTTGGCAATGTTGCATAATAGGTGCCGAGAACCAAGATTATTTGGAGGAAACAGTTTTCGAAGTCACCGATACTAGTGAAGAAGATAGAGAGCTGGTTCCTTTTTGAAGATGAAAGCTTTATTTCTCTACTTGTGTTTTTATGCCTCTATTGAACTACTTGTATTGAAATGCCTCTATTGAACTACTTGTATTGAAATGCCTCTATTGAACTACTTACTTGCGGAAGGTTGTATCATAACAAACTTTAAAGGCAGACTTCCTGGGTTAGAATTTCTCCCACAACAAAACTTGGCTTTGGGTCCCGGAATTCGGGTATCTCGCTTACAAATATTCTTAGAAAAATCCCGCAACAACTTGAAAGGTATTCATGAAGCTGCTAATTTGAAGACTCCACGATTCATCCATCAAGTATTCACAACCCCACGCCCCAACAACTTGCTTCGACAAGGGCAGTATAAACTTTAAGAGCACTATTATTTCTACTGTCCAAAACAAGAATACCGCTGAATGGATCCAGCAATTCTATATTATACACTGCTTATTACACTTTGTGCTTCGCTGGTGGCGATTGCCCCACCCCGTTATACCAACCTAACTGTCTCACCATGGGAAAGAGTGCACGCATTGTCCTTGTGCCGGGATCACTCCTCTCCACTAGACACCATAAAGAATCACCATCCCCCGAACCCAAATCCATTCCATCCAAGACCCTGTGATTCACTCCAACCCAAAATGCTTCTTCAAAACAAGCATCTCCGAAAAACACAACCAGATAAATGACCAAATAACCAAATAACCAATATAATAACCCCGATATATAGATATTTCCTGCACACAGTGCCCCACTCTCGCGGGAGCCCAAGTGGCCTCGCACGCCACCAATATGGCCCACCGTTAACCTACAACACAACACACAAAACACCCCCTGATCGCCACATATATCCTGTCATAATGAGTGGTTACGATAGTGCATTATCGATTTTCTCGTATGTCCGTTTTTTTCCGGCGTTTCTCCCCGCAAGCACCGTTTTCTGGCCCTGGCACTGCCACACCCGCCCACGGTCTTGTATGGGGCCGTATACGTTTTTCTACAACATCGATATCTCGGAATATTCTATTATATATGGGTTATTTACGGTTTCCCTGTGTTTAGGACGCCTATACTAACAAGTTTCAGTCCTGATGGTCACGTTTTCCGTATGTTTTCCCTTTGATTTATGCTCTTTTTACTGTCGTGGGTGTGGACATGGGTATGGACATGAACGCCATGGATAAACACCAAATAAGGCTCCATGTGATCTTGGCTGGATGTAGGGTTGGTCCCATGTATTATGGGATGATGATTTGCTCTTTGAACTTGAAGCTCCCAGTCTTGTTTTCAAGTTGGCCGCCGACTATTGCTGTTCGGCTTTGGTGCTTACTTTTTCCTTTTGCTTTTTCGTTCCCAAGATTCTCCCAACTCTAGTGTCATTGGTCTACCTCAGGGATCTACCTTTTGTAAATATGGGTTCCCCAAAGATACTAGGTTTCGATCAATGCCAATGTGCCGGTTTTCCGAAATTGAACTTTGGCGTTTCGGTGAAAGTTTCTATCCATACCCAAATTTCCTCCCTATGTCACCCCATCGCTCTTTACTAACACCACAGAGGTCGAATATGCTTCCGAGGCCGTCAAAAGAGGCACATGTGCCGTTGGCGTCAAGGGTGCAGAATGTGTCGTTTTGGGATGTGAAAAAAGAACCACTTTGAAACTACAAGACCCTAGAATTACCCCCTCCAAGATCTGCAAAGTCGATAACCATGTGTTGTTGACGTTCGCCGGATTGAATGCTGACGCTCGTATCTTGATCGACAAGGCCCGTGTCGAGGCCCAATCGCACCGCTTGAATTTGGAGGACGCAGTTTCACTTGAATATCTCACGAAATATGTCGCAGGTGTCCAGCAGCGGTACACCCAGTCGGGAGGTGTGCGTCCCTTCGGAATTGCCACTATGATTGCCGGCTTCGACTCCAACGATACCACCCCTAGATTGTATCAGACTGAGCCCAGTGGTGTATACAATTCATGGAAGGCACATGCCATTGGACGCTCGGCAAAAACCGTCAAGGAGTTCTTGGAAAAGAACTATGAGGAAGCCCAAGACGACCAACACACCATCAAATTGACGGTCAAATCCTTGTTGGAAGTAGTGCAAACAGGGGCAAAAAATATCGAGATCTCCGTGTTGAAGCCCAACAATGTCATCACGCTGTTATCGGTGGACGAGATCTCGAAGTATGTCGAGGAGATCGAGGCCGAAAAGCAAGCCGAGGCTGACAAAAAGAAGAAGAAATCGAGGGACTAGGCCCCTACTATTTAGAGAATAGGATTTATTAGTGGCATTCAAGATGGCTCGATACTTCGTAAGCTGGTTACAAAGCGTTTTTTTTTTTTTTTTCTTTCTCTTCTTGAGTTTTATGTGTTTTGTAATTCTCTTCATTATACTTTGCATTTTTCTTTACTTTGTCGTTCTCAGTGACTTGAAAAAATCACCTCTAGTTCTTCACTTTTTTCACCCATGTTCTTGAAGTCTGATTGGTCACATCCAAAATTTGTTACTTCTTAGACTTCTTCTTGCCCTTTGGCTCCGGCTTGGCCTTTCTCTTTGCAGGACTCAGCTTTACCACGGTGAAGAAACCATCCAAACGGCCTTGCACTCCACCCTTAAGCCCCTTCTTCAACTTCTCTGCACCACTACGGATTCTATCCTCATTGAACCCTTTATCCTTGACCATGAAGTCGACAAGCCCGTCAACATTAGGCTCGGCCCACTTAAAATCTATTTCATCATTTTTGAGCAATTCGGGATTCATGAAGAGTTCCTTTGCTTCCTTATATGGCCAGTTCTCCGGCACTTTATACTTGCTCTTCTCTGGGTTGCTGTTGATCCATTCAACAATCTTGTCCAAAGACCCGTGCTCCTTGATCAATTTGAAGGCAGTGACTGGGCCAACGCCCTTGATCGTCTCACAGTAATCACATCCAAGCAAAATACACATGTCTACAAAGGTGGACTTATCCATGTCTAACCCCTTCAACACCTCTGAGAATTCAATCTGGTCAATCGGAAGTTTCCGGGCCTCTGCCACTGTCAAGTGTCTCAACAAAAACTTGGGCTCGTAACAAAGAGTATCCATATCTTCGGATGCAGCCGCAAAAACCTTTCCACTTCTGGCGAGCTCGGCACACTGGGCCTCGGCCTCCGAAGGCGCATCCACATAAGGAATACCCATCAACTCCAAGAGTTTCTTTGCCTCGGCATTTTGCTCCCTAGATGCTCTGACTGTCCTCTTTTCGAATTTCATCAATTCCTCTGCGGTCCCCGTCTCTTTTAACTCGGCCATCTGCTTCTCTGCTTCCTGTCTCTTCAAAAGTCTTTTTTCCAACTCTCCGCCTTTCAAAACAGGAGGCTTACCGTCAAACACGTACAACGGCTTCAATCCGTTTTCGACCATACGAATAGTTCTGTAAAACATTCCCAGCAAGTGTGACGTGGTCTCGCCATCTTCGCTTGTCAATTGCTGGCCATCCTGTTGTCTAACGGCAATAAGATACTGGTACAAGCACATTGATGCGTCAATTGCAATTTTCCTACCGAAGAGATTTTTCATCGTGAACTCCTTAAACGCCTCGGGCGCATGTTCTTTTATGAGCTGGTTGAGACCTATATGCTATGTTAGTGAGGACTTCTAAAGAATGAATACCAGTTCTCGATCTGAGACTTGAGTTATGGCTCGCTGAATTAAAAATTTCCATACCTTTTACTCCCATTTTCGGTTATGCTTCTTGGTTAAAGTTCGGTGGATTAAGCGGTTGTAATCCCAGAAACTTGCGTCGCCTTCGCGATGGTGAGGAGACGCGATACACTGTACTGCATACCGGACGCGTCGACTGGCTCTCCCAGTTTTGCTTAAACGTGCTCAAACGCAAAGGTCCAGTTTCCAGTTGGTGGATCGTAATGTTTGAACTTCATGTCTGGCAATGATTTCAATTTGTTGATATGCTGCTTCACCATTTCATCCTTAGGATCCAAAATTGCTAATTTTGTGGTTTTGTTGATTGGATAGCATCCTTCCAATGTGACTTCCGCAGGCATGTTCAAGCCTTCGCCAACCTTAGGCTGGTCATCATCGGGGTACAACACCACACTCTTAGATCCGAATGTAACAATGTTTCCACATATATCATCCAAATTGAAAGACGAAAGGTCAACCGGCTCGGTAAACTCAACGACTCCGTAATACTTGCGCCCAACCTTGAAGTTCTCCACGGATCTCAATTCCGATAACGACCTATTTTTGAGCTCAGACAATGGCGGAAAAGTCCAGTATCCATCGTCATCAACCTCTTCTCTAGAGTTGTATTCGATAAGAGGTTTCTCTTCAGTCTTTTCCTTTACTTCAACTTCGAAAGTCACCTGCTTGGTTTCAGTTGTTTTTTGTTCTATTGCCTCAATTCCAGCTGGAACACCATTAGAGCTTTGAATTATCAATTTTCTGTAATCCTTTTTAGGTGCAAAAATATCAGATGACATGATCGCCTTGTCAACATCAGCATCTAAAAGAGATGGCTGTCTAGATATGGTGTTGTTGACAGAATCGGAGCGGGGCGAAAGTGCAGTATCCGCTGGTTGGACCACCTTCTTAGCTCTGAATAAAGGTTCAACTCTGTGTGCACTTCGCAAACTGACCGCTTTCTTTGCGGGAGGGTTCACGGGTGTAGCAAGAGGGATGTTTTGATTAGAACCATTCGCTTGTAAAGGACCTGTAAGACTTTGAAACAACGCATTGTTGCCATATGGGTTCTGAGAAAGAATGCTCAAGCCGGAAGACTGGTTATTTTGAGGTTGTTGTTGCTGCTGTTGTTGTTGTGATTGCTGGCCAAATAATGAGCCACCTGAACCACCACCAAATAATGAGCCAGTGTTATTACTATTGTTATTATTGCTGGTGGCAGATTGGTTATTATTAGAGCCAAATAAGCCATTTCCACCTCCAAGCCCACCACCAACTCCAGTGGAAGGCTTGTTTCCAAATAATCCACCAGTAGAGGATGCATTATTTGTTGATGTGTTGCTATTAGCTCCAAAAAGGCCTCCTCCTGTATTGGATGAAGTGTTATTGTTCAGACCAAACAATCCGCCAGAAGTGCCTTGAGTATTGTTATTATTGCCAAACAATCCACCGCCGGTTGTTCCAGCCGGTTTGGAACCAAATAATCCACCAGAAGAGTTGTTATTTTGAGTTGCTCCAAATCCTGTAGCAGGAGTGGTGGAGGAATTGTTGTTTCCAAATAATCCACCAGTGGTACCAGCGGGCTTTGCCCCAAAAAGACCCCCGCTAGTGCTAGAACTTTGGTTGTTGTTTCCGAACAAGCCTCCTCCTGTGTTCGAGGATTGATTGTTGCTTCCGAACAAACCACCCCCTGTGGTTTGATTGTTTGTGCTTCCAAACCCACCCGTAGTATTATTGTTGTTTTGACCAAAGAGGCCACCACCAGTGTTTCCTGAACCAAATGCTGAGGAAGATTGGTTATTGTTCTGGCCGAAAAGCCCACCACTTGGAGCGGCGGGTTTTGCACCAAAGCCAGAGCTTGCACCACCGAAAAGTCCACCGCCAGAAGTTCCAGTGTTGTTAGTATTTGCGCCAAAAGAAGTGTTTGAAGCGGTGTTTCCAAAACCACCAGTATTATTGTTGCTTCCGAAGAGACCGCCTCCAGTACTACTGGCACCGCCAAATGGTGAGCTGGTATTGTTGGTAGCGCCAAATGCACTATTAGTGTTTGATTGTCCAAAAGGTGAGTTTGTGTTGTTACTAGCGCCAAAAGCAGAGCCTGTACCAAAGCCGGTCAGAGAATTGTTGGTAGCGCCAAAAGCAGAGGATGAGTTATTGGCAGCCGCGCCAAACCCAGAGCCAAACCCAGATGGTTTGTTGGCACCAAAAGCAGAGCCCGCGGTACTTCCAAAGCCACTAGCGCCAGTACCAGCACCAGCACCAAAAGCACCAGTATTCGTGTTGTTAGCCGCAGCACCAAAGGGCGAGGCATTAGTATTAGACTGGCCAAAAAGACCCCCGGATGCTGCAGGCGCTTGGCCAAATCCACTAGCGGTGTTTCCAAAAGCAGAGTTCGACGACTGACCAAAGGCACCAGTCGTACCAGCAGCGTTGTTTTGACCAAAAGCGCCGGTTCCTGTAGTACCGGTATTGGCACCAAAGCCAGAGGCGGTGTTGGTGTTGTTTGAGGCGCCAAACCCAAAGGACGAGTTTCCTGCAGGAGAGGAGCCAAAGGCGCCAGTGGCAGTTGGATTACCAGAGCCAAAGCGTCTGTTCTGCTCATAATCCTTGAGTCTCAATTCCTCGAAGGAGAAGTTCTTGTACTCGGGCATAGAAGAAATATTCTGGTAGTAGTTGGTGCCGGAGGTGTCCTTTTCGGTGAATGGGGTGAAGGGCTTGATGGCAGTGCCGTTGTTTGCATTAGGGTCTGTACCGGCACCAAATGCGGAAGAGCCGGCGGCAGCGCCACCAAAAGGCGTGATGGAGTTGCTCTGCGGGGTGCCGAAGGTGCTCCCAAAAGGCTTGGCCGCACCACCAAAGCCAGTGGAGTTTGAGTTAGCGCCAAACGCGCCTGTGGATCCGACGGCAGAATTACCAAAAGGAGAAGTGCCTGTCTGGGCAGTCTGGCCAAACATTGATCCGGACAGACCAAATCCAGTGTTTGCAGGGGCACCAAAGGCGGACGAACCCGTGCCTCCGCCGCCAACTATGCCTCCGACGGCGCCGCCCAGGTTGGCCAGCGAGCCAAAGGCACCAGAACTCGAACCAAAGCCGCCCGTTGCAGGCTTGTTAGCGGCCGAGCCAAAGACTCCGCCGGTCTGTGGCGCCGTGCTGCCAAAACCAGTGTTTGCGGTCGTGCCCGCACCGCCAAAGGGCGAAGCGCCGGTGTTTGTAGCTGCCGCTCCAAAAGGAGACGTTCCTGTGTTTGTAGAGCCGCCGAAACCGCCAAACCCAGATGTGCTTCTACCAAACATCGTATTTGTGTATGAACCACTAGACAATTGATGTTGGGACAGGTGCTTTATTTGCTTATTCAACCGAAGGGTAGATGTGGTGAAGGGTGTGCGAAGTTGAGTGACAATGTTTTTTCGCGGTCGTGCGGGGACCAGTTTCTAGGCTGAGGTTGTGGTGTTGTGGTGTTGTCTCAACACTGAGAAAACAATATGGTGGATGGAATTTGGCCGGATTTGGCTGCGAATAGCACCCTAGCCTGCGATGCACTCAGGCTACCCATACAATTTGGCTTGGACATAACATGTGCCAGAAACGTGGGTTTGCCGTAGAAATACCCTTGTAGTTTTTTGCCACTACTAGCAGTACTTCTGACCGCAAATATTCGCAAAAGAGGCAGATTTAGCTCAAATTTCGCCGGGGTCCAAACTGATGGGGTACGCAGATGTACGGGTGTGTCTCCGCTACAGTCGGGCCATCCTCTTTATAACGATAGGCTCCGGTCCCACCAGGTCTACTTATTACCTTCACCCAGCTTTACAATTGAAGTTGATCAAGACCTTTAACTGAAAGAAGTTGTGATTCTTTTTGCCGTTCAAAGGATTTGGATATGCTTCAGCTTCATCTAGCTGACCAACTAATGTGTAGTAGCAGCTAGATTTGAATGACCTGAACTCTGATGTCCGGGTCAAGTGGTGAAATACCGGGTTCTTTGCTAATCTTTATGTCAGATTTAAAGTAGATTAATCTGGCCTTGAAACATTTGCCAGATGATTTTAGACTATTTCTATTCGCTCTGTTGCTTTCAAGTTTACACTTTGAACAATCTTGGTATTCGCAATATTGGCATATTGTTAGAACTGAAGGTTTCGTCGAGGAACCTTTACTTCCAGGAACCTTTAGATAAAATACCATGTTTATGAACAAATAACTTTAATTTCTGTTTCTTCAACTCTCTATTAGTCTTTTCATAGAACTAATGGGCCATGTTTCGTTTGAGCCTAGTAGGTGTCCCTTTACAAGTTCATGAACCTTTTTTATTACCCCGGCAACATATCGAGTTTAGAACCAAAGACCAAGGATTTTTATTTTCCTCGACTTTCTTTCTAACCCACAGTTTATTATGTGAATTTGTTGCTTCAACCCATTAAAAAGAGCTATGTTAACGCCCCTCTGATATAATTGCATCCTACAACTAGTATACTTAGTAGTAAAGCCCCGTAGGCTTGTTTGTTTAATCACCTTTGACAAAGTTCTTCCGTAGTCGAGTCTCTCTGTTCGAATCATCTCTGAGCATCCAATCTCGAAACCACTCTAAGTTTCTTTGTGAATACCAAACATGACCAACAGGTTGGTTTGTTTTAGTCACAAGTAAGGAACTATTCACTCTAATGGCTTCTACTTCAGTATCACTGGTTTTCTTCCAAACAACCTTTGGACTAGAATCACTATATGTTTTGAGGGTTTTTAATAACATATTTCTCGCCAGTTTGAAAAAATAATAAGGTTACGGCTTTCACATGACAAGCTTGATCAGAACCTTTTGGATTGAAACCTAAATTTTCTCAGTGTCCCCAGTCTTTTCTCCATCCTTCTCCACCCTTCTCCATCCTTCTCGATACCTGAATACAAAGAAACTTCAACGACTTGTTTTGTTCGTGATAAAGAATGGATCTCTTGATAATCAGTCATGGTTCTTTGGGCATAGGAAAATTATTAAGCGGGAGATTCTTTCTCGTACTTAAATAATGTAAAAAGGAACCATTACGAACCATCACGAACTTAAATCTTCGGAATTAAGGGTGTTTCTTCTGTGGATTCACCCGAAAACGAGGCTTTCTTACTAACAGTATTGCGGTTGGCCATACTAACAGTAACGTCTTCAGCGGACCTCGAAATGAGGCACTACTGCCAATTTTAGGTTTCTTAACAAAACTCAATTTGCGTTCAAAGGTTATTTTAGAAGAGATATTGTGGTGATTCCAAGAACTTAAAGTACACCGTCGCCTTCTGCATCTTTCGTCTTTCAAATACTTATAATTTCAAAAAGGGTTGTCGCCAGAATATTTTGCACCCAAAATGCACCAGGTAGAAGTCTGTGTATTTTCAACCTGTTGAAAAACACGTAACAACAGTGTATCTCTTGTAGATCTTTGTTTATCATGTAATCATGATCTTAGAATACTCCTTTTGTTCATTTTATCGCCCTGTGTTCCCACGAACTCTCCCTCAACACATTTTAGATTCTTTACTTTAATAAAAGACTCATCCATAAACCCCAAAACAAGACCCAAATCATTTTCTCTTCGAGTGATTTGACTGAAGGTTTCTTCGTGTTAACCTGATTAATCCAAGAAATCTCACTTTTCACACTCAAGAAAACTATGAACTGTTGTTTATCTGGTAAAGCCATGGTCAAGAAATACGCATTCAACTGCTGAAACTTGTCATGTATTCAATATTGTATTGTGTTGGCTTCATTTTTCTGTGTCATTATATTTACAAACATACATCACTGCATGTGTATTGCACTTTTCTTCGTGCAACAGCTCTTAGTAACCAAGACTCTTGTAAATGTACAAACAAAGAATCCTGGTATTTGATAAAAGTCTGTCTTTTCAAAATCAGTTTTCTAACATGGGAAATAAAGACTTATATCTCACCCTCACCTATAGGATGCCCCAGAACTTTGTCGATCTTTGTTCCCAGACCCTACAAACATGTCCCTGATGGACCAAAACCATACACATGTAGGTTTGGGAAGAATTCTTGTCTCTACTAATTCCCGTGCCCTATCGGCCAATATTACTACTGACAATGACACTACCCCCTTCAGATTGCAACCTGCTTCCCTTGATATTGCATCGACAATTAGTCAGTACCCAGCATTTGGTATGCTACACCCAGATTTGGGGTGGTTACCGAAGTTAAATAATCGGGAATCCCTTAATTACCGCTACTTTTTCGCCTTTTTCGTGAGGAGAGACAGGATATCTGTACCCTGGCGCTTCTTTTCTGCCTTCTCCTTCTTTGCAGACTCCTTGGCGTTTTTTTCGTTGAACTTCTTCAAGTGTTCTGCTCTCTCCTTAGCCCCCAATGCCAGAAGCTCTTTGGCCTTGCTCAAATAGTCATCATCATCGACACTTTTGCCCTGGAGCCACTCCAAAAGCTTGATTTCCTCTCCATACACGGAATCGTCCTTCTCCACGGGAGTTTCAAGGATTATCGGGATGTTGTGGAGCCGTTTGTCGTTGGCCACTATGCGGAACACATCTAGCCCCAAAAAACCGTATCCCAACTTTTGGTGCAAGTCCCTGTTGGCACCTAGAGGAGCCTTAGAATCGTTAAGGTGGATTGCACTGAGGTACTGCCATCCCACAATCTCCTCGTACTGTTTCCAGAATGCTTCCCATTTGTCCTGGTCGGAGATATCGTATCCTGCGGCAAAAGTATGACAAGTGTCGATACAAACGCCAATACGGGACTTATCCTCCACCATATCGATGACGTCTTTCAAGTCCTGCAAGTTGGATCCAATCAAGTTGCCGTGTCCGGCCATGTTTTCAATGACGATTTTGACAAAAGACGTCTCTTTCATTGCACGGTTGATATTTTTGGCCAACTTGGCCAACGCGTCGTTGAAATCCCCATCCAAGCTGGACCCGGGGTGGAAATTATAGAGGCCAATGTCAAGTTTCTCGCACCGCTTCAAGTCGTCCAAAAATCCGCCGTATGCCTTCTCTTCTTTCTCGTGATCTGGGTTGGCCAAGTTGATGAAATATGATCCGTGCGGAAGCACGTCTGTACGCGGGTTATAGCCGTATTTCTCGCAGAGCCGCTTGAATTCACTGGCCTCCTCATCTTTGATATCTGGAGACACCCATTTGCGAGGTGATTTCAAGAAAAGAGCAAAGCTGTTGGCGCCAATATCCATGGCATTGGTCACTGCCTTACTGACCCCACCTGCCATTGCCACATGCGCCCCGAATTTAAACGGAGACTCGACTTTGGCATACTTGAATATAGGTTCAACATTTCTGGCGGCTTTGCTCGCTACTTTTCTTCTAAAAATGTTAGTTTGGTGGTCTTATGTCGATGAGATGTGGGGTAACATACGCTGGAGCCATAATGTATGGGGAGTGGGTCAATTGGGTGTTTTTTTTTCGGTGTTTTTGGAGAATACTCTGGGTACTTATGAATTTTCTTGGCAAAATCCAAGGTAGTGTAATCTTTTGTTTTGAATCGCCGATCCAATGGTGTTCCCGGCTATTCTGAGTATATTTGTCGGGAAATTGCTGTGCTTAATAAGACTAACAGAATGCGTTTTAGTCTTGATGACATTTTTTACGTGGTCCAGAACGCGCATTGATGCACTGCGCGGTGCGTATGTATGGTGTGCAAATTTAATACATTCATGAGCGTTGGGTATTTGAAGAATAAAGGAAGAAGCTTGGAGTCACTTTTTTTAAATTTTTGAAACTTTGAGAAGTTCCCTCTGTTATAAAAAGATTTTTTTTTTGTGAAATGAATGGAGTCTATAATCAGCTTCATTTGTTTTGGCTAAATCTATAGTCCAATGATGAGAATGTTGCCTTCAGCAGCAGCCATCATGGCTCATGATCAGTACATCTACAGTACATCTACGGTAATTTAATATTGAAAAGCAGAAGATATCCCAACCCGTTTTTCTAGAAGTTTCTTGGTTGTTTCTATCTTTTTTTTTGTCTTTTTGGGTGTTTGTGGGTGTTTGGGGGTGTTTGGGGGTGGCTGATACGAGGCTTGCACTGGTGACCAGTGCTGCGCGTTCTCGTAATTTCTCGTAAATCGTAACACTTTGTATCCCAGTTTCTTAATAAACCGTAAGCCATTCAGCTTGAATTGAAGTTTGTATCATTTCTTTGGAAAAAGCTTAAAAAACAAATTGGAGGACAGGAACGACAAAACGGAAATCTACGAAGCTCTTCACGAAAAGATTACGTTTCAAACAGAGTGAATATCGAAAATTTTGGGTCTACCTCTCTGGGAAAGTGGAAAATCCAAACTTCAGAGTTACCAAAGGGGAAGAAAGTCCTACACTTTATTACCTTGCAAAAGAAACCAGTGATAGTATTACTCCGCCTGGAGAGTTCATTTTCACCCACACCCACACACACACACACACACACACACAGGAGAAATATTCATGAATAATACAAACAGATTACATCATTTGAGACAGAAAACTTGATAAAAAAAAAAAAACTATAAAACAAGGCCTGGTGATTTTGAGCTGGGTACGGTCTCTGACAATGAGATTATTGATAATGACGCGGGATTGAGCCCTCAGATTATTTTCGAGATTAATGAGAACGGCTATAGCATCATCAAAGTGGACACAGATGATTTATTGGGACCGATTGAATCAGGTGATGTTTTTTGTTCACGAATTTTTGTACAACAATTAGGATATTGATAATGTGTTACATTATGCAAAAGAATTTAAGGTAGCGATGAAGAATTGCAACCAAAACGCCGTCCCAATATTATTGGTGGTTAAATTGGCACCCCCATTTTTAAGTTGTAGCTTTTCGAAAAATGTGTCGTAAGCAACACTGGTTATTATGTTATTTTTGATGGTAAAAAGTGGGGGGTTCTCGTTCCTGAATTGAATTTGGTCCGAAATTTACCGTATGTTTAAAATTTGAGCGCTTAAATAATGCAATGCTGCTTCACAGTCAAAAGCAAAGGCGTAGAACTCACAAGTGACCGAGTTTTTTGAAAATCGTGTAAGAAATATCTTGTTGACAGTTGTGGGTGGTGGATCCGCCTTTCATGGCTACCACCTCGAAAATATAATAATTTCCAAAGATGGAAGCGACAAGGAAAACTATGTACAAGTTAATCTAAGGGCACAACCCCCAAAAGCAGCGCCATTGTGTATGAAAATTGTCCAGGTAACATGACAACATCGAATATTGGAGAAATACTTGCACCCATGCAAACCATGCAAATGGAATACCGCGGGATTTTGCTTTTCTGACCTTCTAGGCATGTGATCATCTATCATTTACCCAGCTGATCTTCCATCCTTACCCAGCTGATCTTCCATCCTTACCCAGCTGATCTTCCATCCTTACCCAGCTGATCTTCCATCCTTACCCAGCTGATCTTCCATCCTTACCCAGCTGATCTTCCATCCTTACCCAGCTGATCTTCCATCCTTACCCAGCTGATCTTCCATCCTTACCCAGCTGATCTTCCATCCTTACCCAGCTGATCTTCTGATTCCACTCATAACAAAATCTTCCCCTTGAGCCGTGGAGTGGGTACCCAGATCTCAGGGTTTCCGCCTTCACTCCTAGGGTAAGAGTATGTCGCCGAGGGCGGGTCGTCTACCAGCACAAAGGCCTTCTCGCAGAACTTCTTCTTCTTCTTGGCCTCCTTCAACTCCTTGGGTGTGGGCTTCGGGGTTTCTATGTAAGTGTCCAAGCCGTAGTTTTGTCTGATCTGCGGATCGCAATAGCTCAAGGCCGCAAGGAGAGTGTAATAGGCGTCATTGGCCGCGTTGTGGAGGTTGGCATGGGGAATGTCTACAGTCTGCAAGATTCCTCGGAGAGTGGCACCTCTCTTGCGCGAGAGGTGGAAGAGTTTCTGAGTGTCGACCTGCGGGGTTTCGTTGGAGCTGCCTACGCCGTGGCTCTGGAGCCATTTGATGTCGCCCGCTAGATTGTGGCCTACAAGAACCGCGCCTCGCTGTTCAAAGTAGTATTTGAACGTGTCTTCGAGGTAAAGCAGCAGCATTTCCTGGCACATCTGGTAGGAGGTGCCGCCGTTGAAGCGGTACTTGTGGTTGGGCACGAACATGGAGTTCAAAAACCGCTTGTTTTCGTGGCTGATGATGTGAGTGGTGCGGATGTGCGGCACCGGCAGAAGCCACTGGTTTTCCGGGTCGTAGATGGCAAACCCAAGCTCCGTGATGATCTTGGGGCGCCGCTCGTACGCCTCGATGTCCACCGACACCAACGGCCGTTTGCGGAGATACACCAACTCCATGATTCGCCGGAGCTCCGCGTGGTGCTCTGGCTTGGAGAAGTTGAAGGTGGTTTTTTGGAAGTAGTGGTCGAGATTTGCCGCGAGCTGCGTCTGCACGAGAGTAGCGGTTGAATTTAGCCGCACACATGTTTTGAACATGTTTCGATCGAGCTTTTGCCGGTTTTTCCCTGCGTTGTGTGTGAAACCTTGTGTATTGTGGTGTGGATCACGTGCACCGTCCTACTTGACTGGTGTTGTTCATGGTGGCCATGGGTGGGTGCGCATCGCGGAACTTTCGCATGCTGTCAGGAATTATTAGAATCGAAAAGTAAAAAAAAAAATGAAAAAAACAAATGAAGCACTGTAAATTAATTAACAGAAACGTAGCCATAGTCATGAACCTTTTATGTTTGAATCTTAATATTTTGTCTTTAGTTCTTCAGTTTTATGGTAGGAAGCAGCATTAAAATCAACAAATCTCTTATCGAGATTCATATTTGGGCAATGGGACTCACGGCTAGTCTCGCTGCTTTGCTCGCTGCTTTGCTCAGTGTCATTGCTCAGTGTCATTGCTCAGTGTCATTGCTCAAAAGGCTCTCGGTCAGTTCATATTCCTTCTTATATCGGTCGTAGACAGAGCAAAAGAACTTTCCTATCCCCCATATTGGTTGTTCCGAAAATCCCAATTCTTCAAATGTTTGTAGTTTCAATCGAGCATCAATGAATGGGTTCAATCCCGTATTCTTTTAATGGCTTACGTTTAAGCTGAGCTGAATATTGTGTCTCTCCAAGTATTTCTGTGACAACATGCTCTAAGCAAATCTGTCAGAACTTATATAATAAGTTCCTTTTCTTTTTTATTTAATACTGCGAATCAAATAATTGATGATTAATAATTTTCGTGGTGAATTAATACCGCGTTAATGAATAATTACGCGAGCCCAACACTGTAAAAGAGTAATGATAAAATAAGTAATATATGAAGACAAAAACTTTCAACTCATTAAAAATCATCAACATATACTTAAAAACAAAGCAACACATAAAAATCAGCCCTCCACTTTTTCTTGCTTGAAAAAAAAAAAGAAAAAAAAGAAAAAAAAGAAAAAAAAAACAGAACAATGAACAATGAACAAAATCTCACCCTCTTCCCCAGTACCATTGTGCCCGACTGGTATCTGCTGCTGCTGCTGCTGCTGCACCGTGCAAATCACTCTCTTTCCACTTGAATGATATTTAAAGAAACAGCGATGACGTTGCTTTTTCCTCTGAATAGTGCTCTCGCTTTGCAAACAGAAGAATTTCCTTAAAAAACTTGGAGCGAGTCTGTTTCGCTCATCCGTGACTATGCAATTCATCCGAGAAAACAACCCTAAGTGGTGTGCCCACGCCTTAGCTCAGGCCAGGTTTTTCATAAAGGAGGGCTGAAGCTTTCAAATCATTGCCTATTTCTTTACAAATATCGAAGCCATCGATTTAAGTTTGGACTTTTTCTGAGCTGAAGTATTCCCGAGCCGGCTTTTGAAAGTGTCTTTATTAAAAGAATATTAGAATATTAAAATATTCAAATACACCCAAAATGGTTTCGGCCAAATTTCGCCGTCAACTGTTTTTATCTTCCCTGGACCCGAGTGCATGCATACCATCACACAAAGCTGTTGAGGAGACTAAGTTGAGTACTAATAAGATAATTTGGTTTGTCTTAACCGGCCAAAGAAGAAACTTTCCAACTTGCGAGACTCAATCAATTGATCAGTGCCCTTCCCAGAAAAGGTAAACCCAGAAAAGTTAAACTCAGAAAAGGTAAACCCAGAAAAGAATAGTGCCACAGATTCTTTGTTTTTTTTTGTTATTTGTTCGTTGTCTTAAAAGGATTTTAAAAGACGAGAGCCTTTCCGCTTCCCAAGTTGTGTCCGACCCTGTGCCCAATATTTTCTCTATCATTTCACTTAACTTAGGTATTTTTAAGAATGAGCAGATCAAGTCTGCCTCAAGTTCAATGTCCCCCTCAAAACTGGGACATGATACGTTTGCGTCTGCGCAGCGTTATTTGGCATCTTTTCACACCCATAGAAGACTCATTTTGCTAATCACCTAGTGTTTTAATTGAACAGTTGGATGAGGCTAGTTTTTACATTCATACAGTATTCCCATATGCACATAAATGTCCTAGGGCCTGCTACTGAAGAGTAGTGAAAAACAAGCAAAAACTTCCAGTAGCTGTATTTGAGCGAAACCTAACATCAGCCACGTTCTTGGTCTCCAATTTAAAGTATGCCATACGCCAACCGTCATGCCGAAAAGCAACGTGCGTAAAGCGTGCAAGCTTGTTCGAAACTCTGCCGCTTGTGTCCATGCGAGAATCAGCGAGAATCCTCTCCCTGAAACTTCATCTCCCTGAAACTTCATCTCCCTGAAAATCCCCTATTTCAGTGACTGGAATCACCCCTCAGTTCTGTTCGGGGCCACAATAATAGTAAGAAAAATGCACGCATCCCATGTTCCAGCCTGCTTCCACACTGTAGGTTGAATTGGTGGATTTCAAATTTAAACTACACCCTGATTTCGTTGCACATAGACTACCTTTGAGACGTGTGACGTTCCTGCTTTGCTTGGTGTGTTTTTATGTCTCCTTGTGCCACCCCGTAAATACAAACCAGCATGTCCCAAACTATATTTGCACATTTCAAATTTCATCAACTTCATCTTCAAACCTCAAACCTCAAACCTCAAACCTCAAACCTCAAACCCACCGTTAGAACCCCCGAAAAGTCCCGGGTGTCTCGGGCGAGTGTTGCGGATTGTATGTAGAATTAGGCCGAAAAATGTGCACATTACTTCAATGATGACAAAGGGACCCTAGTCTTACTGTTTGAGAAAGTTTCTCCAGGGTTAAAAACAACCGGTAATTTTCTTACAGGTCTGAAAAAGACCCCAATGGTTTTATCATAAGACAACACATGTGATGTTCATCTCTCCACCGGAAAACGGTTTCACGGTTCTTGCACAAAACAACATCCAACACCACGTATTTGGGCGTAGCTTAGATGCCCTGTTTAGAAATTTTGTACATGCAACATATCTTGTTGAGAGAAGTGTCGATTCCGAAGCCTTTTTAATCTCAATCTCCGTGTGTTTTCAGAAACACCATGTTCCTCGGTGCCATTAGAGCTATGTTTTCGTGGGATGGGGATTTACCTTCAGAATCTTTCAAGGTCTTTCAAAATCCTCAAAAACATTAAGAAATTGTGTTCAAACTGTTGAATTTTATCCTTAATTTCGACACTTCGGAGCTGCTGTGGTTCAGTAGCACAAGCCCCACATGGCTGGTCAAGGTTCCACGCCGCACTGGCTCGAACACTGTCTCAACTTAGGCCCACTCCCGTCGTCCCAACAAGCCATTTATCAGAGTACAAAAGGGAGGAGCCGTGGGTTCTGCACTGAAATTTTCTTCAAAAACTTTTTTCTTATGCATGCTTTTTTCTTATGCGTGCTTTTTTCTTATTCATGCTTTTTTCCTTCTTAGAGGCCCACTCGTCACTTTTCGCTTTTTGATTGCCACACCCCGGCCCACACCTTTGCGTCGTTCGCATCCTTGGCCCTATGAATGGTCCATTCTCGCCCACCATTCTCACCCGCGCCCTGGGCCTAGGGCCTAGGCAAGATCGCAGCCAAATGTGCGGGCACCTCCAACACAGAAAACGAGAATACCGTCTCTTGTGAACCCCCATAGAAGTGGACGACTTTATAACATTCGAAACATTGCAATTGCATACTCGGAAACAGAAGAAACAGAAGAAACAGAAGAAACAGAAGAAACAGCGTTGTATTGTGAAATATCCACGTGTAACTGGAAAACAATTGCACTTGGACTCTACCCATCATTCATGCCGCATGCTGCTCTGCGCGACCCGCCTGCTTCCAGCACTCCTACGGCCTGTCCGGCCTGCCCGGCCCGACCACGCTCCCAATAACCACGCTCCCAATACCCACCGCCAAAAAGAGTTCCTAGTTAAACTCAACTTCAGAACACCCCGTTTCTTTCCGGACCGCCTCAATTCATCCATGGAAATTCTCGCCCTGTCACCACTGCCGGCACAGATCGAGTGGTGCATCCAAAAGACCCAGATTTCAAATGACGTGGAACTTCTCCGTCTAGTCTCCGCACTACTCAAGTACACCGTGCCCGAAACATACGTTTCCTTGCCAGAAACATGCCAGAGTGCCATCACAAGTGTATTCCGCACCACTGTTGGCTTGGGAAACCTCCTGGCGCGTATCGCCATGTTTTCCCGCCTGAAAGCGGATCTCCACAGAGACATATCTCGGGTTCTTGATGCACACACGCGCCTCTTGGAGAAGGTGCTTGCTCCGGGCCTCGTCCATGCGCTCTTGGCGTCTGCGACGGCATCGTCTCGACGAGAAATCGAAAAGCTCTTGTTCAAGGGTAAAGTCTACTCGATTATGCGAGAAGCCGCCGTCAATTTCTCTCATTTCCGTATACCTAATGTGCTCCATGATATCGACTCCTATACCGCCTATTTGGCCAAGGAATTGCTTGAGGTAGAAGATGCTGCTCCTTTCATGCTCGCTCTTCTTTCTCTCGGAAACACCTGTGTGTTTTTCGACGTCTTTTGCTGCAAGGAGAACGCCGCTTTTTTGCATCGCACACTCATGAAAATGAAGCGTTTTGAGCGAAAACTGGTGCTAGTGAAGTTTCTCGATTTTGCCGCCCGCCACTATCTTGGCCCGAACTCAACTACCGACACCGCCGTCGCTGTGTCTGTGCTCATTCAGAACCTTCTAGATCCCTCTTTGTGGGATGATTTGCTCTTGGAGAAAGTCGTGTCTAGGTGTAACTACAATGTCAACCTCGCTGTGGCTCTACTGGCGCACAACGCCGCCCCTGTCCTCCTTAAAAGCTCCCTTGATTCATGGGGCTCAGTGGCTATCCTTAATAATGAGCCCGTGCTGAAACAGGGCTACCGCACGCATCTTCTCCTTTGTATCTGTGCACAGCTATCGCCCACTGAGCTCCAGGCTGTGCTCAACCTGGGTGAGTTTGTTTCAGCGGTAACAAGCAGGCTCTCGTCGCTTTTGAACCAGGTAAAATTCTTGGGGGTTTTTCTCGCTGATAGGCTCTCTATCATGGCCGGGGCCCCGCCGATCTTCGACATGAATGACTTAAATGAAATGCGCCTGCTTGATCTCCCGCTAGATTTTGTCAATGCCGCCGATTTTGATTTGGCTCTTGAAAATGCTTGGGAAGTGTTGGAGTCACCACAGGTCATTGAGGCCCATGGTCCAGATAACGATATCCCACTTGATCTCCAGCCTTTGACATTAAAAGAAAACGATACCACCCAAGAAATTCACGATACCAACATGAGCGATGAAGAAGACGACCCAACTTTGGCCACCAAAGATAAAGTCCCAACCCCTATATATGTGCGTGATCTTTTGGCTTACCTCAGTGTAGACACAAAGGATACAAATGCATATGAAAAACTCACAGTTGCACTCAAGACGGCACCTACGTTGCTCAGGCAAAAACTGGCTTTTGGCTCGGAAGTCTCTTTCTACGCCCAAGATCTCATAGCTCAATTGGTAGGGTTGACTAACCATTATGAAGAAAAACATTTTGAGACTTCCCGATTGAACGCAATGATTGCAGTTGTTGTCAGTTATCCCAATATTACGCCTCATTTGTGCAAGTTGTTGTTGACGGGTGACTATTCCCTACAGCAAAGACTCAGTTTGCTTTCGGCGATGTCTTTTGGTGCGCGTGCTCTCCGTGGCTTCAAAGATGAGGTTGTGGAAACCAGCTTTACACCGGCTCACTTTCCCACACAAATGCTCCCCAAGAAACTCCATGACCAGTACACTGCCACTGACTTTGGGTATTCTCGGATCGAAAACACTATCCAAAACGATTTGATGATGAAACCCTCCGAAGAAGCCCGCGATGAACTCATAGGTGGTAAAGTGCTCCGGGTGTCGGCCAAATTGCGCAAAGAACCCAAGGCACTTGAAGTTTCCAAAGACCAGATTCCGTCTTTCGGTGACATTGTCGGTAAACTCTTTTTTTTCCCTTTAGTCGCCGTTTGGTATGAGAGTGGTGGCATCAACATCGGCCATTATACCCCTATACTCATAGCGCACTATGTGAGGACGCTCTCTTTGATTCTACATTGTGCTTACCCCACTGCTATTGATCTCACTGATATTGCAGGTGAATACTTGACATTGGTCACACCTTTGCTTCAAAGCATTGCCACTGACCAATTGCAAGTTATCGAAAGCATTGTCACTGGAGTGCTTCTTATATGCGAGACGCTTGACCAAACTTACTTAGTCACCTATTTCGACGGCAATCTCCACATCATTGAAAGTATCATTCTGCAATGGTGGGATTCTCTTATTGACGATAGAGTCAAGAGTTTGTGCGCTGGTCTTTTACTTAGGCTAAATCTGCTTAAGCAAACTATGGAGAGAACAATCCTCGATCAAATGAACGGAGGTTTCTATGCTTAGAACCTCGTATTCTTCTTGAAACAGCCCTTAACTACAGATAAAGTACATTTTTCGCACATGATTCTTTGAAATACTGACCTGAAAACTGAAAACTGAAAACTGAGAGAAAACTGGGCCAAAAAAAAAAAAAGAGGACATCACTGGATGTGAGAAATGAAAAACGGAGCTTAAATTTCCAAAGCATTGTATGATGGAGAAGATTCTGAAAGAGTTAGAATCCAGCTTTGCTTTTATCCAATGATTTCGTTCAAGAGACCATTCACGGAAGCCGTGCTGAACTTGGTTTTGTTCGTAACTATCTTTGGATAACGAACTTTTCCGGGCCGCTCTCCATCCTTCAAATAATCAATTTCTATCAATTTGCGCACTTTGGGATCACATAACTTCAACGCAAGCATGATCGTGAAGTATGCATCGTTACCTGCATTATGCAAAAACGCAAACGGTTGGTTCACAGTTCTAAGAGCGTTCTGTAAACTGGCACCAGCCAATCCATGTGTGTATGAGAACAACGTTTGAGTGTCCAACTTACGTACGTCACTTGCTATACTAACCCCGAGCTTGTTGAGCCACTTGATATCTCCCCTCAAGTCGTGGCCCACTAGGATACAGTTATCTTCAGATCTGTCAAAGTAATGGTCAATAAGACCTTGTAGCAAGTTCCGCGATTGCTTCAAGTTGAGTATGTACGTGGTTCCTCCCGAAAAGTTGGATGAATGTTCTGGAACAAATTCACCATTTTTCACACACCTGTTCTCATTGATAAGAATGTGGTAAGTCTTGATGTCTGGAGCAAGAGCCAACTGCTGACGACGGGGATCATAAATTGAGACGCCAATCTCCGTCACTACATCTTGGTTCTCCTCCCAAGCTTCAACATCAATGCAAAATAAAACACTCTTTCGGGTATAAACCCTATTCATATGATTCTCAAGGTCGGTGAGTTTCGCAAAGTCTCTAGCTCTTCTCCTTGAGGATTGGGAGACTTCTTGTATGTGACCATGGATCTGATCATAAAACTGGAGCCTGTCGACGTAGTCCTCACCAGAGGCAACGGAGTCGTAATAATACATTATTGGCTCTGAAACTCGACCTGAAGTTTGGGAAACGGGCCGAACCAGTCAAAAAAGAACGATATTCCAATAAACCTCAGATTAAAAGGCTTAGAGGAGAGAAAAAGATTGGATGGAGCTCAACTCAACAGAGAGATTTTGGGTATTTCTTGGTTTTCCGCTTCCACAAAGTCTTCTCATTAAAGGTGCGGTTTTTCGGTTTTTGGTTTTTCAGTCTAGCGCGATTGCATGCAGATCCCGTCAATGATGGGGCACTGGGGCTAGAACAAAACCAAGAACCCGAAAATGAAAAAAAAAAAAAATTGTCAAGGTAAAGAAGTTTATTTTAAATTGAGTTGAAAAAGCACACGTTTAGCTGTGTTTTATATTGTTGTTATAACTGGCTGGAACGTTCGCAGGCCTTTTCTGCTGCTCTCAGAATAGCAAGACAATACCTCCATCTTACTATCGCACCTTGTCTACAACATTAATTCCTTGATGGATTGCAAACTCACAGAGGTAGGTTCCTCTTCACTTAAACGATCAAAGTCGGTCACATCGCGCACAGCAGGGTCACACAACTTCAAGGCTAACAAGAGGGTGTAGTAAGCGTCATTTCCCGCGTTGTGCAAAAGCGCATGAGGTTGGTTGATGGCCCTGAGACAATTTTTCAAGCTTGACCTCTTCTTGCCATGGGTATAACCGAACAAGGTCTGCGTGTCCAACTGGCGCACGTTGCTTGCAATGTTGACCCCGATTTTTTCAAGCCATTGGAGATCTCCTCTCAAGTCATGGCCCACTAAGGAGCAATAGTATGGATACCCCGGGTCGAAGTAATGGTCGACTAATTCCTGCAACACCCAACGGATGTGGTTTAGAGACATTGTCCATGAACTTTTGCCCACGAAATTCTCCTTGTTATCGGGCACATGCTTGCCATTTCTTAATTGCTTGTTTTCAGCAACAACCATGTGCAATGACTTTATGTTCGGCACAATGGCCAGTTCCTGGTACCGTGGATCGTAAATGGAGATCCCGACTTCAGTGATACGATCTGTATCCTGTTCCCAGGCCTCGAAATCAATACTGAACAAAACCGAAGTGCGAGGAAAGACTCGATTCATATGTTTCCTCACCAGTTGGATGTGCCCACGGTTCTTCAATATTCTATCCGGATCTTGACTAAGGTCTTCGAAGTAGCAACGCATTTTATCGTCAAACTGCAGTTGGGGCAAAGGGCATTCATAATCCTCCTCGCTGGTACTGTCGTCGTTGTCATCACTATTCCCGTATTCGTTATCGGAGTCGTCGTATCCATTATCATCGTCATCGTACCCATTGTTGTAATTATCATAATCATCGGAATCGTCATAACCATTTCCGTTATAATTATTCTCCAGGTAGTACCCGTCGTCGTACTCCATTTCACTGCTGCTATAATATGACATTTTATGGTGTGAAAGTCTGATAAAGAGCGATTGATCGGCAGAGAAAGATATCTGACCCAAGAAACCTTACAAGAAGTAGGGAGGATACGAAAAATGGGACAATTTTCAAGGGAACTTGCAATGCCGAGAGAATCTGCGACGAGTTCAATCAAGCACCTGGTTAGCATTCGAAGTGAGACTTTAACTTTTTGACATGACTGCATGTAAACGATTTGGGTTGATTCGGAAAATTCATAACCAAAGCCATCCTAGATGTGACTTTTACATGCTGATTCACTAGAAAGTTGTGAATCTACGGTGATGTGATAGTCGTGGAATCTAAGAGAAGAGAAAAATGAGCAACAAGCAAAGAAAAAGAAACCCAGCAACCCTAAATTTGAAGAAAAGTGTTCAAAACAGCTCCCACGTCGTGTATGGGGCCCTACTTCGCTGAAAGTATTGGGCTTATACAAGAGGAATCATATAAACTTGAAGCTTTTTCAAGTTTTATATCGAACTTCGTGTGTGAAGGGCATGAATTACACCCTGAGGCGACGTAGAACCTCCATTATAACCAGGTTGAGATGCCCGGTTTGGTTTGGCCGCATTGAATACAGGAAGTTCTCGTAGTTACTTATTCATAACGCCACCACCAAATTGAACAGGCATTCAGTGGATAATATCAAATAAGGAATGCTAAGAATTTTTGATGATGCTCGATGAAATGGATGGGTAATTCCAGGAATAGCGGAAACTCAAAGAAAACCCAGGAGCCAAATAATTGGCAACAACATTAAAAAAAAAAAGTATATTCCTCAAAGGATTAATCAAAGGGTATAACGAATTATTCAATGCGTTGCTGTATGGTAGAAGAACCACATTTAACACCAATATTTGGGATCTATTTGAGACGCTTTGGAATTTTTTATCATATGAAGATGCCCAAAGTACAAAGTAGCAACTAGCTGTGTGTACAACACACTTTGCGGTTTTACATCTTCGCCGCCTCCAGACACAAGAACCATCTCACACTAGTCCGCGGGAAAGTTGATGTCGCTAGAGAAGCTTTTTCGTCGGGGTTGTTGGTAGTAGCTTTTATACGTTTTTTCTCCTCCCTGTATGCTTTTATTCGTTTGACGTTGACACTTTGGTGTAGAAAAGTTTGAAAAATGCTACTTTTGTCCGTATTATGTGTGTGAGTAGAGTGGGACCACATGAGTTTTGCTTCAAGCCTTTCAAAGAACCCCCACGGAAACAAACAGAAATTGTGGAATGGTTTAAAATGGTTTTAGTCAAAAAAGTCTTCACCATGTCCCAATGTCAGTGGGATGAGAGGATGCGACTCAACGTGGCCATTCTTAATCGCTCATTAGTGATTATTTGAATCCTCTTGACTTCTACATAGTTTCCTGGATCTATATGAGAGAAATGGCGGGTAAATTCTTTAAAAACAAAAAAAAAAAGTTTCGTGTTTTCATCAAATGCTTCATCCAAATGTCGCAATCACACTGCCGCATTCGGCCATTCGCACTTTGGCAACAGCGAAGTAATCCACCAAGCACATCACACCCCAATCCACACCACTCTCTTCCACCCAAAGATGCAAAATAAAGACAACACAATACGAGAACCAAGAGCATTGGAGTGAGGTTTTAGAAAGGAAAAAAAAATTAAAAAAGATTGCAGCACAACAATTTCGCATATGGTCTCCCACTACACTACTCAGTGTTGCTCTACGTGGCTTGACTAACGTTGATCGGACGGGAAACAGTGCTTTTCACGTGATCTGGCCGCAACCGTTATATTGTTATGTAAATGATGAGGACTTCCGTCCTAGGAATCCATGGAGGTACGGATGTGCCGGTCCTCGTTAATATCCGAGATTAGGAGTCG
>JAJMHT010000081.1:34352-83612 GCA_030583145.1 Metschnikowia vanudenii
GTTTGGGCGGCCAACCCTTTTACTATGCTTTATAATACACTCAGGTGGACGTACGTTTCGTGCTCTCAACACTAGCGCAAACGGAACCACCTTTCAAAGTCTTACTATCTGTAGAGAACCCCTAGGAGCTCGGCAGAGCCTAGCTAGAGGCTCTCATGGTATTAGGCCCAGGGCACCCCCCGGGCCTTTACACAACATTATACTGGTTTATAGGGTGTACAGATTACTTACACTGGAAACACAATTGGAGAAGGTTGAAATACCGAATTTGTACGCTTCACCTTCCAAGAAACAGCCTTGTCCTGTCTAATTCGTCAACCATAGAGTAATTCTACAATAAAACAAATATCCACGCATTGGCGGAGTTAAAGAACGACTTTCAAAGATTGCAGCCGAAAAGAATAGGATAAAAATCTTCTTTTACAAAACAAAATTGTTCACCAGTAGCTTTTCCTATGTCTAAACAGATAAGGAAGCCTCCGAATGTGCTTTGGCCTTGATTGACTGGTTATTCGGCAATCTTCATTGAGCAGAACCCCTCGCCACGGTAACCCTCTAACCAGAGAAACCCTTTTGGTTCCCTTTTAACTCCTGTAATGAGATGTTTCTTTCAAAAATTTAAAAAAAAAAAAAAAAAATACCTTTTAATTTGACCTCTGATGATTTCCATTCTCTCAGAAACAAAACTATGATCATCACATTATAATAGTAATGATATCCTTTCCTCTTTCTCATGAGATGTCTCTCGGATACCCCCAGTGTAGCAGAAAAAAAAGGAATTTACCGAGGAGAGCTTTTCATTTATCACTCTAAATGACATCCTGCTCTTGAAACTAAGTCTGGGCCAAACCGGTATTCGAAAGGTGATATTTAGTACAAAAACTCTCTATAAAGACACCCGAACATGTAGCAACACTTCCAAAAAGTTTCTGCAGCAGTGTGAGAAGAAGATTCTCCTTTTTTTTTCTTTTTTTTTTGGATTTTTGGGTTGAAAATAGTCCTGGTCTTTTAATACTAGGTGGTCTCCCTTGGCAACCTGGTCACAGGCATTAGCTTCGTTAGATACCATGGACCCGTTCTGTGTGTTCTTTTTTCAAGGGCTGCAAGCAAATTTGATGCTTTTTGAACATCTTTCGATTGGGTAAAATTCATAAAAAAGTGGCCTTGAGGCTACTTCAAGTGCTCCATTATAGCCAAGTTATGTTTTAGAATTTCAAATGCCCAACTAATATCTCTTTCAAAAAGTCACTGAATTGTTTGTGGCCACTAAACTTTTTGCTCAATAAAACTTTTGTAGATTTGATAGATGTGTTCGAACCCTGGTTCAAAGTCTTTATGAAAAGCATTTATAACGTATTGATAAAACCCTACTTGAACATGTCGAGTTTTAACGAGACACACATCGATGCCATTCATCAGCTCTGCAAGAAAACTATCTGCCTTTCATGGTCAAAAACTTTTTTTGCAACTTTTTAAATGGCTTTCATTTGGTGATTTTCTATATTCTATTTTGGTTACTCTTCCTATCTTGGGGCTTTTAGTTTCAAATTTTTCATGTAATAGGGCTATTACCAGTCATTGATGACCTATCACACCAGTGACATAAAGCAAAAAACGATTCCAACCCCTATTCAAACTCATTGAATACCTTCTCAAACAATTCCCTATTCCTTGGATTTTCCGAAAAAAAAAAAAAGAAAAATTCTTCCACTCTTCTGGACTATAGTTCTACAGTAATCCCCCGTCAGGCCCACCCAATAATTGCATGCTTGGTACCATCTAATTACACGCCGTGTGCACGTTTACGGGTGTGTTAAAGACCTTCATTGGTTCCAACTTCTTCCTCACTCATTCAAATCAACACTTGCCAGGAAATTTTGCTTAGACAATACCATTCAAATGAAAAGGTTTGAATGATGTTTCCTTATTAATTAGTGTACGCGATGCTGAACTTTGCGGCTAGTTGTTGAGAAAACGTTCCTTTAATAAAAAAAAATGCCTCATGTGGTATTCGGTCCATAAAAGATCCGAAAATTATCCTCGTGAATTAAATCTTGTCTCCCAACATTATATATTTCTGGAGGACATGAGAAATACTGTTGGAAGTTGACACCCAATAATCTGAGGAAATGGAAAGTCTCAGCAACTCTCCTACTTGTTTTTTTTTTTTTTTTTGTTTTTTTAGGGACAAAATTCTTTTCTTCGGTTATATATCTATGATTTCAAATATTTCCTGGATCAACCTATTGTGCATCAAATTAGTTTAATATGGCTCAACTTGGTTGTCTTTATGTGTTTTTTGAAAATATTCATTCACTGTTGCATCGAGGATTACTGATGTCTGGTTTAAGTTGGCTGGCGTTGTCTGCAGGTCTGGGGTAATGGTGGTGGGAACATTTTAAAACGCCAAAAACAGCAAAAACGAAAACCAATTTGGAACTTTGGGTCTAAAATTCTGTTGAGCTTAATCGCAGACCAAAATTCATCATAAGAGAAGATTCACAATCTCCCGTGTGCAAAATATCTATTTTTTAGCTTGAAAAGTGTATTTCTCAAATTGTAAGAATTGAGAATAAATGCAAAAAATTAGGAAGTCGATAAGCAAAGAATTTTTCTTTACATAACAAAAAAAAAAAAAAAACAGAACATAATATGAGTATAGTACGTGTTAATGAGATATGAAACCAGATAAAATTTTCGTAGAATATACCTTCACTAGCAAACACAAGCCTGGAATATACTTACACTAGGATATACTCGCTTCTTATACACTCATGCAAACAGTAATATATTGGTCACGTGATGTATAGTTTTGGCTAGGTACTTTAGTTTCAAGACTACTATAAGAAATAAGAGAGAGAGGACACTCAAGCTTTCTTGGAAATATTCTACAAGTAGATGCATTTTTGCTTTCTTCAATAAAAACTCTATTCCTATATTCTCTTTTTTCTTTTTTTTTTTCTCACTGGTCAAGCCTAGACCAAAGTAACAAGGCTGATGTTTGGATCAACTTCTGCAGCCATAAAGTACGACCTGTCAACAAATAATTCATGAGCATACAAAGGTCAAAGACGCAGCAATCAGGCTAACAAGAAGAAACTTTTTTGAGATTCTCTTTTCTTTCTTTCTTTCTTTCTTTCCTCGGAAAGCTACTGCCAACATGATGAAAAGCGATGTCAAAAATGGAAGGTTTTCCCTTTAGCATGACTTTTTGATTGCTTTCTTCTTCCAACTTTGCACCAATTTTAAGTCAGAATTTTTTTCTTCACCGTCAGTAAGCCCCATGTAAAAATAACCCATTTGTCCCAGTCTCAAACAAAAACTAGCCCGTAGATCTTTGAGAAAGCAAAGCCTATTTCTCACACCACTTTTTTCCAGAGTAATCTCTCTATTCAACACCTCACAAGCAGTGGATTCCGATGGTAAACACAACCAAGGCCCCCATAAAAGCCCCCAGCTTCCATCCCTTCTCCCGAGCCAACGGCACCACACGGTTACCACCGTTATTTTTTGTTGTTGTTTTTGTTGTCGTAGAAGACTTAGTATTCGAACTCACCGAAGAAGACTGAGTCAGGGTCTGGGTGATGGACAGGGATCTTGTAGTATCTTTCCACACTGACTGCGACCCGGTGAAGCCCCACTGGTTATAAGAGATGACTGAATCTGTTCCTACGGTGACAAAAGAAGTGGTACCTTTTGTGTTTGTAGTAGTAACGGTGTTGGTATTGGTGTTGGTGTTGGTGTTGGTGTTGGTGTTGGTGTTTGTATTTGTTTTTGTTTTTGTATTTGTTTTTGCATTTGTTTTTGCATTTGTAGCAGCAGTGGTTTTTGCTCTTTCGGCGGTGCCACCATTTCCAGAATCTAAACCACCATTATCAGCGAAAGCAAACCCCAAATGGAGTAATATAGGAGCTGCTGCCAATGGAATAAGTGACATGATTAATTTGCGAGGAAGATGTAGTAAAAATTATAAGCTTGGAGTTTTTGTATGAAACAATAATAAAAGGATGAAAAGAAGTGAGTGAGAGCTTGAGTAACAGTAAGGGACATACAGATTCACAAAGATGAGCCAGCATCCGCTTAACATTGAAGATTTCCCCTTGTTTACCGAGTTCTGTCAAAAAATACACACTTTTATTATTTACGTATTTCCGCTTTGGGCGAAATCGTTGCTGTACTGTGACGCAATATGCACACGCGTGTGGCAACAGAAGAATACCTCCGCATTTCTTAACATCTTTGTCTCACATGCGCCAAAGACGAGACAAACATGAAACGACTACGAAACAACTACGAAACAACCACGAAACAACCACGAAACAACCACGAAACAACCACGAAACAACCACGAAACAAACATGAAAAATAACATGAAAAACAACACGTGGACCCACAAAAATGTGAATAAACCTCTTTTGCATTGAGAATACTAAAGTTTACATACTTGATTCCCCAGCCTCACACTACTGAATCACCATTCCACACAACGTCTTATTCCAACAGAACTATCACACGCTTCACTGCCTTTGCGGCAATGCCAAGCCATTTGATTGTGCGATCAATATCACCATCCTCGATAGCTTCCCGGATTCCTGGCCAAGTTTGCCCCGCATAACCAGTATATCTTCCCGAGGCAAACACAATGTGTTTGAACCAGCTTCTTTCATGCAACCCGTGCACATATAAGAAATTTCTTTCGAAGTACTGGAGTAACTTGTTTTGACGCAAGATCCGGAAATGAAGCCTAATACGCAGCCACCATCCCAAAGATTCTTTGTTATTATATTCAACCTGGAGAACCTCACTCTTCTCATCAAATATCTCGGCAACTTCCGCAAATTGGATCAACTGGTTTTCGGTATGATTGAAAATATCCCCGAAAGTAAGTTCTTTGTGACTTTCTGGCTTGAGCATTTTCATTCTTTTGTTGTGCGAGCACTTGACAGGTTTCATCAATTCCGGGAACAAATATCTCTCATTTGAGACGTATATTTCGTCGGTAGCCCCGAGAATGAACTCATTGTTCTCTTCATCATCACCTAAGTACTCCTTTACGGCTTCTTCTGAGACTGGCTTATCGTACCATTTCTTTGGAATTTCCTGCTTGAGCTGATTGTAGTAAGTGATCAAATCGTTAGCATAGTCACTGACAGAAAACTCGATCAACTTGTGCTTGGTGAGCTCCAAAGCTACCAATGCATAGTACTTGGCTGCTAAGTTATGGTACACAAAGCCCTTGTCTCCGAACTTAGCCATCCAGTCATACGAGTCGTAGTTCGAATGGTACTGATAGATCGCATCACCTTTTCCTTGGCCGAAACCAAAGTCAGTAGCAGGAATACCCAAATGCTCCAAGAACACAGTATAGTCAGACCCTGAACCCAAGTTGGAAATCTTGTCCCCTCTTTCTTTAACGAAGTGATCATAAAGTGATCCCACACCTTCTACTGGATATGGCAACCAACGTGCGACCTTTCTCAAGACTTTTTTCAACACAGGTGAAGCACTCAACAGTAAGTAGCGCCCGGAGACAGCCACATCCATATTCAAATAAGCCACCACCGTCTTTTGTAATCTCTTTGCAGCATACTCACCGAATTCAGTAGAGCCAATCAAGCCATACTCCTCACCATCATAACTTTGCAAAATGATGGTTCTCTCAAATTTATAACCTGCTTTCTTCAAGGAACCAAGGGCTCTTGCAATTTCAACCAACGCTGCAGACCCAGAGTTTGGATCGCCTGCACCTCCTTTAATCCATGCATCACGATGATTGCCGATGATGATTACTTCGTCCTTATTTTCACCCTCGATTTCAGCATAAACGTTCCATAAAGGAGTGATGTTGAATATTTGGTTTGAGTACAAGTTCAAAGTGACGTTGGGGTTGGGACCAACACTGTAGTCGATTCCTTCGAGCTCACCGACCCACTCCTTAGGAGCCTTTTCTCCGTGCCCGTTCAATTTCGCCAATATTGGTTTTACCTCACGATAAGAGATTGGAAGCACAGGAATCTTACCGATACTGGCATGTGGGTCCTGTCTCTCAACATCACCCTTGGAAGCATATCCTGGAGTAGTTGGGTCACCAGGAGCCGATCCCACACCACCGAGAAACTGAACACTACCTCTCTGAACAGATGACTCATGTCTCGCAGGGCCATCAGGATACTGCTTGTAACCATTGGCAGGGGTTACACCATAATCATCCCCTGGATCCGTGTAAATCAATACACCCACAGCACCACGTTCTTGAGCAAACTTGACTTTCAAACCACGGAAAACCTTTCCGTAACGAGCAATAGCAATCTTTCCAGTGACATTCACATTGAGCTTCTCCAATAAATCGAAGTCTTCTCTAGATCCATAGTTGACATAGACGTACTCGGCTGTGACATTTCCGTTGGCACCATAGCCCAAAAAGGTGGGCACAGTATCGTTTCCACCACTGGTGGTGTCCTCAGGGAGGACATCCTCCTTTAATGGAGCCTTATAGAGAATATCGCCCTCGGTATTAAGAAGATTCAAGTCGTGGCTTTCAGGATAGCTGACTAAGACATCATAGGTGTCAATCTCAGTCTTCCACCCATACTCTTCAAACTTGTCCCTGGTCCATTGAACAAGCCCGAAATTAGTACCGGCCAAATGTGCTTCTGATGTGAATCTCTTGGACCATTCGGCTGCGTGATTATCTTTCAAAGCATCCAAGACAATCTCGCCTGGGTTGCTGATTTCTTGAGGTTCGGAACGCGTGAACTTGTATGTCACCATACATAACGCGGCTCCTAAGATTAAGCCCTTTGCAAACTTCCCCAACAGGGAAGATCTGCGGGTGGCGATATCTTTTGGTTGCAAATGTTTCTCCAGATCCGTCATTTTCATGTGAGCTTTTTGGAAAGTCACACTGTCACTATAGGATTGACACGAAGGGTTTGGAGAGGTAGTAAGTTTGGGGGTGGACCGAGGTGGTTATATCCTTTTTCTTTTATACTATGGGGTGCGGCTCGAAGGTGGCGACAGGCAAAGCAATGTAAGGGAAATCTCCGAAGTGGAGCCACAGTGGGGGATAGCACACGGAAATTCGCACGACAATCGGAATTCACGGAACGCACGGAATTCAATACGAGGTCACATTCTGCAGGACCTTCAAAGATAAGGGGTTCGAGCGGCAACATTAACCAGCGGGTAAAAGAAGTGAGTTAGCCGGAAACATAGTACTTAAGCCCCGAGTAAATACCGAATGTACCAATATCATATTCAAAGAAAAAAAAAACAAACAAACAAACAAACAAACATTTAGGTGCTCCTCCATTTGGTTAGAAAAAAAAAAACACGTCATACGTACGAAAACAGGGGAAACACAGGGCTCTTATATAGCCGCGGAGAAGCGGGATAAGAGGAAGTAAATTGAAGTACGACACAAAAGGGGCTTGGTGGCCACACGTGTGACATCTTCATTTCACTAAGGAGATTGTTGAACTAGGGGGATAAAATAGTTAGCAAAAGCTGACCATCATTTCTGGGTTGACTGTTTGTGCCCGGATTACGAGCGGTTCATGGGGGTTTGGGGGTGTACTGGTGCGTAGACTGAAAAGGGTAATCTTATCTGGAAGGCGGCCCGTTTTGTTCAAGCTGGTAGCAGATCACGTGCGCACATCGAGTTGGGGTTTAGATAAGGCAAGACTCAAACCGCATCTGATAGAAAAAACACAACAAAGGCAATTTATTATGGGGCCAAGAACATATAGAGAGTACCAGACGGTACTAGAATTGAAATCTGACTCGTTGATGCGGAAAAAGCCGACAAAAGTCTCCAAGAGATCGTTTCTAGGGTGCTTGAACTGCAAACGAAAGAGAATCAAATGTGATGAAACGAAACAGCGGTGCCGAAATTGTGTCAAAAGCAGTTTAGAGTGCAAGTGGCCAGTAGGATCGCCAAATAATTCACCAGAGCAAGCCCCGGAGCCGAAGACAGCTGATCTTTATTTACAAGAACCAAATGTGCGGTTTCTTCCACAGACCCCGGGGTCGTTATCAGGAGTAACACCAAAGAGCTCGGCAAAACTATCTGTTTCGATTAGGCAGGAACTAAGCAGTAGCAGAGAGGATCATAGGAGGGGAATTAAATCTCTCTTTGTGGACGAGGAATCCATTGAAGAATCTTTGGGGTCTTTTACGGATAATCACAAGTATCTGATGGTTACATGTACACCAGACCTGTGTAAAACCTCTGGGATTTTCAAATCTTTGGGGAATGTGCTAGTCCAGGCACCCAGCTGGGTTGAAAGTCAATACAAGAATGAACCCAAGCAAACCCACGGTGGCGAGAGTACTCTACATTTGACAAGGGAACTGATGTCCGAAAAGAGCCCACCACCCCAAGAAAGTAGAATGGACGCTAGACTGCTTACAAAACGATCAGATACAGACATGTACTTTTTGTCCCTGTTTATACACAGCTTTCTTCCCACTATAGCACAAGTTAATTTCCAAGACAAGGCCCAGTTTCTGGAACTTGTGCTAGCGGCTGCAAAGGAATCCAAACTTCTTCAAGAGGTCTTTATAGCGTGTGGAGCTTCTATCATCGCATTCAACAATTCTCAATATAGAGACATGGCACATGAGCGCTATACTAAGGCCATTGATCACTACTTAAATGAATTAAAGCTTGGAGCAGTTAAAGGTGGGGAAGTGTGGTTTTTTGTTGCTGTTCAGGTGCTCCAAACTTTGTGTCTTCGTGATATGTTTGCCGACTCGAACGCTACGCGATGTGCTGCTCATTTTGGTGCAGCATATAAGATTATATCATGGCGTCTCTCCAACAAAGAGAATGGCACGTCTTTACAGAAACCCATTCTGCAATTGGAAAAAATAATGATTGAGAACTTCTTGTTCAATTACTCCATCACCATTTTCTTTTGCGACCACCACCAGCTACCCCAGCTTGTTCCCACCCCATTTGACTTCTTCCACCCAGCTCGCACTAGGCTTGTCGAGATCTTTTACGATAGCACGGACCGCTACAAGTATAGATCAATGCTTGCATTCCAAATAGCCGCCAAATCTTCGTGGCTGTGCCGACTTAAGCTACCCCTTGACTCAGATGGGAAGCTTTTACACATGGAAATAATCCAGCTAGCGGAAGCGCTTCTATTATCGTTTGAAAATGAGGCCGAACAATACTGCAATTCCAATGTGAAGATAACAACTTCTATTGCGAAGGTCGTACTAAAGTCATCCCTTATTTTACTTCACAAAATGATCGAATTTGAACAAACGACAGCAGTAAGTTTAAAGGGTTTTGTCAAAGGTATTCGAGAAGATATTGACCAGCCACACAACCGGACAGCCATTTTCCCCATCTGGTCTCTCATGATTGCGGCCAGCACCAGCATGGAAACCACCGATCGAAACTTCTTTAAAAGTTGCCTAGAAAATCTTCTTATCAGATCGAAATCGAGAATCATTGTACAAGTGTTAAACCATTTGGACGGGTTATGGGAGCTTTACGATGGAGAGGAGCCTTTTGAGTTGATGTTTGATACGTCGGTATTAGATCAAGTATGCAACTAGACTTCTGGAAAAAAATACCTGCAAAAGCAGAAGTATGTAAAATTAAGAATGATAAGCAAACCGAGTCTGGTTCTTGATTGGCTGACTGATTTTGTATCTGATCGACATTATTGCTTGGAATCGGAGGAATGCCGTACCGGTGTGCATGCGGGGCCAGATGAGACGAGGGTCGTTATCTGAGATGCACTTATCTGAGATAAGTCGCGTTACCGCATTAGGCAACGCGAACCCGGAATCAGTGAACCGACAATTCCGATCGATATAAAGCCGGCAAAAAGTCCTTGAAAAATACTTGGATCTTCATATTTTTCTTCTTCAAAATCTCCTAACTATAGAAATGCCCCTGACAACCCAAATGACTAGCGCGTCTGCTTTTGTCGTGAAGAAAAACCGTTTGATCGATACCATCCATGAAACAGCCAACATATTTGGCCCAAAAGGCCAGTGGGGAACCCAACAAAATGAGACAGGCGTGTGTCGTTTGGCCTTATCTGACGAAGATAAGGGTGTTAGAGACTGGTTTGTTACAGAGCTAAAAAAAGTGGGGTGCACGGTGAAAATCGACGCTTTGGGAAACATATTTGGTATTTACCCTGGGAAAAAAGACGGAAAACCAACTGCCATTGGATCTCACTTGGATACTCAGCCCACAGGAGGAAGGTATGATGGAATTTTGGGTGTTCTCAGTGGGCTAGAAGTGTTGAGAACCATGAAAGACAACGGCTTCGTACCAAACTATCCAATTTGTGTGGTGGACTGGATGAATGAAGAAGGTGCAAGATTTCCCATGAGTATGATGTCGTCTTCCGTATGGGCCGGTGTAGCAGATATTGAGGAAGTTTATCAAATGAAATCTGTCACTGATAAAGTCCCAGTATCTGTGCGTGATGAATTAGCACGTATCGAGTATTTGGGACAAGTTCCTTGTTCATTCCAAGCCAACCCTTTGGCGGCCCACTTTGAGCTTCATATTGAACAGGGCCCTATTCTCGAGGAACAAAACAAAAAGATCGGCCGTGTTCAGGGAATCCAGGCTCTCAGATGGATTGAAATCACCATGAAGGGGAAGGCCCAGCACACAGGCACTACACCTCTTCGGTCCAGGTCAGATGCCTTGCTTGCGTCTTCACAGGTGGTGGTCAAAGGAAACGAAATTGCACAAAAATATGGAGGTTTATTCAGTTGCGGAATCATGGAGTTGGAGCCCGCTGTTGTTAACGTTATCCCGCAACAGGTGCGGTTTGTTGTGGATATGAGACACCAATCCGATGACAATCTCAATGCTATGTACGAAGAATTCAGCGCAAGTCTTGAGAAGACCGCCGAAAAGTCTGGGGTGAAGTTGAGCTTCAGCCTAAAGGAATTTGTCAACCAGAAGGCTGTCCATTTTGATGAAGTATGTATGAATTGTATCAAGGAATCATCCGATGAGCTTTTCGGAGAGGAAGAATCTCTCCCTATAGTGAGTGGCGCTGGACATGACTCGGGACTCACTTCTCTTAGGGTCCCCACTGCCATGATATTCATCCCTTCGAAAGACGGTGTCTCTCATAACCCCGAAGAGTACAGTACTCCGAAACAGGTAGATGAGGGCTTTAGAGTGCTTTTGGGTGCTGTGTTGAAGTACGATGCTCTCAGAGGGGAGTAGGTTTATTTGCTCGCCGACGGAACTTAGGGCGTGAGAGGGTCTCTACTTTTCGAAAGGCCCCATGGTATTCCAGAATTTTTAGATACTTTGTGTATATTATTGAGACTCTTGCCTTAAAAGGTAAAATTTTATCCAGAAGAGGTCTCAGGAGGTAAGCTGCAGATCTTTAAAGAAAAGGCTACTTCAATTAGAACTTGGGAAATGAATTGAAGGCGAGAATCGAAACACCATGGCAGCGAAAAGCTGGCCAAGAAGATGAATTCTTGCATTTATGATTAATTGGAACTAAAATAAACACACCAGGAGGCTTTCTTGTTTGAATATATATATATACAAAAGTTGCAATACGCTGAGGACCATTGAAGTCACCAGCTTAATTCATTGCCCAAAACTAGCTTAGACATGCCGTGAACCCTGGAATAGTGAGTTTACGGGGTAATTCTCATATGATCATCTTTTAATGTAATAGGTACTTTCTTTGCTGTTTCTCGATAACGACTGAAATCATTGAAAAACTCTTTCCCCCACAGCTGGTGGCTTTTGCCCCACTGAAATTTACTTCTCAGAAAGAAGTTTCAAATTGTTCAAAAAGCCAGAGTATTTAGGATTGAAATAATGTTTTGTTTGTCGAAAATCCAAGTCCCAAAGCGGAATCCCGGTTGGTTTGCTACAATATTTTCCCGTGTTGATTGAAATTTAGAATAGTGGGATTGAAAATAAAGCCACACTAAATGAAAAAAATTAAATGGAGTGGTGTTGAAATTAATAATTGCCATATTGCGATAACCCAGCAGTGAAACCAGCAACAGAAGAAGAAAATTACAAGAAAAAAACCTCGGGCCTTTGTTTTTCTTCAACATGGAAGAGCCGAATAAAAACGGGTGAACATTCATAGCGATGAAAGTCAAGAAGAGAAAGTAACAAGCCACAGTCATTTGAAAGTGATAAATCACCTAGTATAAAGAACTAATACAAATTTTCAAAACTTCAATATAAAAAAATATGGAGATTGGAATATTCGTAAACTTCAAAAGTAAACCTGTCCCAAAATTGATTACACTGGTCATTTAGAGGGGAAAACGCCCGACCCTCCAACAAAAAAGACTTTGGCCACTAGCCAGAATCGAAAGTGAGCAAAATAAAATGAATTTTCCTCTTTGAAACAAGGCGTTCCTTTATGAGGTCGCGTTCCGGTGGTAACCCAGCAAGAAGAACAATGGAACTTTTTGTCTGCACGGTAAGGACACACCCGCCGATTGGCCGCTTTTGAAACAATCCAAAGATGAAATTCCCTCAAAAGGAAGTCGCTTGTGAATTTCTTGGTGGTTTATTGATACAATGATCATTGGGCTTGCCCACAGCTGGTATAGCAATGTTTACCACGGCGATTTGAATGGCCACTGTCCGTATAGCTTTTCAGCTTTTCTTGCGCGTAAAAACACACAATAACTAGTAAAAATAGACCCTACTAAGTCAGAAAGTAAACATTCCAAGAAAGGATTATTAATTTCTCAAGAAGCCTTCGGGGTTTCACCAGCAATTTCTTTGAATAACATTGAGAAAATATGAGAAGGGTGCCAGCCTTTTTGATGTCTTTGAAACAGCCATCCACCATCATCATAACTGGATAGACCCATTATGTCCAGAAAAACCAAATCACTCCTTCTTTAGTGCTTATTTAGATAATTATTTTTAAACATCGGTGAATCTATGTAGTCCTTAGAATTGCTCATGTCAAGAGACATGCAAAAGCAAATTACGCATGCTCCACAAAAGCCTCGCCGCAGCCCACTTCTCATGCACTACCTGCGGGGAGCCTGCATCGTTTGTGCATGTACTTGGTTCCTCACCCCCGGAAGGCCCAGCAAGGTGGAGGAAGAATTTACTCCCAAAAAGAGGCATGACAATGGGATTTTCTTAGCCTTCATTAACAATTTTCAGAAACAGATACAAGGCATTCCCCAAAAAAGCTATGTATATTTTTTTATGCTCATGCAAACCTACCCCCGGAACTGCACGGCGTGGAAAATAGGTACTTGCGTAAATGGAATTGCGCACCGGGTGCAAATCTTTCGATTCAATAGGCCATAGCCATCACCAGGGTAAACAACCAGCTTATTGCATGCCGTGTTTTGCTGGGCTTAATGAGTTTTGAAGCCAAACAATAGAAATAACTTAAGTCTATTCTTTGAAAGTAGAAAATATATATAAGTGGGTAACAATCCGTTCAACTGTACAATTTTTTATCTCTTTCTTTCTTCATAAAACTATCCAACTAATTCAAAATGAAACTTACTACTCTCGCTTTCTCCCTCTCTTCTGTTGCCATCTGCACTGCCGCAGGTGATGTTATTATTGGTGATGGCCAGACCATTACTGTTCCCGACGGAAAGTTTTATGGACCCAATGGGATCCAAGATTCCGCCTTTGCCACAAACAAACCCGTTGCTGATAAGAAAGGGTCAGCAGACTTCTTTGAAAAAGCTGCAGAAAAAACCCCTGAAGACATTCCAACTGATGTTGAACAATCAGAATTACTTTCTGCTCTTGAAAGCCTTGCATCCGAAGAAGGGTTGGCAATTGGCAACGACAAGACAATTGCTGTCCCTAAAGCCAAGTACTATGGAGCTGAAGGCACTCAAGACTCCGCAATGGCGACTGAAAAGGCCCAAAATGTCCATTCCGAGAAGCCCGAGGAAGACACAAAGGCTGTCAAGGACACCAAGACCATGAAGGACACCAATGCTTTGGATATGCACGGCCAACAGGAGGTGGCTCTTCTTGCACGTGGTGCTGGCGGTGTCAGTGCCAAGATTGAAGGATCGCTTGAGCTCAAGTACACCGATGACGGCTCTGCTTACCTTTACATAAAGAACGAGGGTGAAGCCAGAACCTTTTCTTTGAACGACGGAGTTGCATCCGTCAAGGTTAACGGCAGCGTAAGTGTTGTTGGCCACATGGAGGCCCACGGTGGTGTTGCTTTACTTGCTGCCGGCAAGGCGGAAGTTGCCGGCAGTATGGATGCTGGAGCCGGAAAAGCCGACGCTGGAGCCGTTGTCAAACAGAAGCTTGAGTTCAACGCCCAAGGAAAGGTCACCAACGTGCAGTTCTACGCTTCTGCCGAGATGACCGTTGGTATTTCTATCGATGGCCATATTCCTGCTGACTGCCAGCCCATCGAAATCTTCAAGAAGGTCAGTGCTGAAGCCAAGGCTTCTGTGAGCTTTTCTGCCGGTGGATGGACTAACGGGACTATGAACACCGTCACGAATTACGTCACCTACTGCCCAGAAGCAACCACCATCACCATTACCACGTGTGAGAGTCAAATCTGCCACCCACACGAGATTGCCGTGTCTTCTGCCACCACTCTTACCATCACCGGTGAGTGTGTGGTTGATTCCAAAAATACCGCAACATCTCAGGCTCCTCAGGTTCCTCATGTGCCTATGATTACATCCTCTACCACCAAGGCAGCTGGTCAAACCACTGCTTCAGTGGTGTCTGCTTTCAATGGTGCTGCTGCCAGAGGCGTTGCTGGTGTTGCTGGGTTTGCCGGAATCATTGCTTTGTTGATTTAGGTAGCGTGTGTGGCAGTTATGGTAAGGCTATTGAAGGGCCTTCAGACGCTCGCTTGTCTTTGGTAAGTAGAGTTCTTTTCGCTAAATAATTTCGGTCACGGTTCTTGGTGGCGCATTTCTTTATACTTAATAAACCTTTCTTTCTACCCTGCCTTAAAACAATGGCTTTGTAAGAATATATAAAGGATTATTAAACAGCAAGAGGTATTTGGGTCGAAGATAGATCATTAAAGGAAAGACTGGAGCCGATGCTTGTTTGCTCATTTCAAGGAGGGGTTTTATGATAATCAAAGTTAGTAGTGTGGGTCTCTTTCAAATGTTTTGTAACATGACGGTTTCTCGATACTCACCTCGGTACCTTGAAGCAGTAGGGGTTTAACCTGTATTCAGCCGAGGATTTTGACAAGTACTTTAGAATGATGCAGCGTGTGCCAGAAGATGTTATTACCCAAAGGCCACGTTTCACTAAAAGAGTCACCCTTATATGGCTTGCCAATAGCTATAACAAAACAGAAAAGCAGGTCCAAGTATCCTATTAAATAACGAGAATTTCTTTATGAAAGTGCCCGCAGTTTTGTTTTTCAAGGTAGACTCCATTAGATAGACTGAAAATACAGTGGTCTATTTCCGAAGGTATCAAGTACCCTCATTGCTATCACTCCGTAGTCAGAAACCAATGGAATTCCACTATCAGAGGCAATTCTTGACTTATCTGCTAATTCTGCCGCTATCACTAGTTTCAATGCAAGCTGTATCATAGCGATGTCAGATTTCTTTGAAGCATCCACTGCTTCTTGAACGCAGCTTAAGCTGAGCGCTTCCTTGACACTCTTGGTAAGGAGAACAAGCTGATCTCCTGGGATTAGTTTCCATTTGTACTCGTGTAAAGATCGCGAAATTTCTATCAATTTTTTCTCATGGTAAATTCTTGCATCTTCTCTATCATCTTCCACTGAATTGTGTTCCAAGAAGTCTCCATCAAGCGGCCTTGATGGAGGATGGGTGACGCGAACAATCTTTCCATCTCGATACAAACCCGCCCACATTGACCCAGTTGTGAATAGAGTCAAAACATTTTGGGCATTGATTACTCCAAAAATAGCCTGGACGGCTCCCTTTTGCAAGCCACCCGAGAGGCTTTTCTTATATGCTTGAAGCATCAAATCTTTGGATTTCCATCGGTCAGAAACTTCTGCTTCAAAAATAATTCTTGCGCAATCACATAGCTTTTGCAGCAAATGCTTGAAACCTTCATCAGAACCATACTTCGCTTCTCCGGTGGCTATACCGAATGCCAAAGATTCGCCATTACGCCTCCTTGATATGAACAGTCCACCTCTACAGAGTTTTTTTCCTTCCATACAGAGAAAACTCGCTCCCAAATCAGAAAGGACCTCAAGATTTTCTTTTCCCAAGCTTTGGAAATGGTTACCTGTCTCCCCTTGGACTTTGAGTTCACCCGAGTCTTCAAAAATATCGACAGTTCCATCCAAGAGTATACTGGTTGCATACGCTTCGATGAGGCTCGGACATCCTTTTTCCTTTTTAGAGCTATTTGGAATTATTTCAGGCATACATCGCCCAGTTTTACCCATGAAAAGATACCCCGGAAAAAAATTGGTCTCCCTCATTAAGCTAAAATCCGAGAACACAAACTCGCAAGTTACATAATGCTCAGACTCTTCCAAAGAAAGAGACTGGACTTTTTTCTTCTTGAAATCTCTTAAACACTCGATGGCAGAATATCCAAGGGATTTGTTGAAGAAGATATAGCAAGGCTGCTTTGCCAGTTTTTCTGGCTCACGGGCTTCATCTCCGAGAAAAAATACAATATTAGAGTATTTTGGAGAATCAGAGTTGCCTGAAGAGTAATCACTTAGCTGATTTTCCCGCAAACTTCTATCACCATACACATGGTTATCTTCTCCGGTAGTTGTCTTATGGACACCAGCGCTCACACAATGCCAGTTAAACAGAGATATATTTTCCGAATATGCTGAACCCAAGCCATCATCAATCATATCCCCGTTCACCAAATCCACCAACATGTGCTTATCATTAAGAAGATTCTGCTCTTGTTGCAGTGATGGAGACAATTTATCAGAAGTTTCAACATTTGAAGGAACGCCTGAGAAGTATATAGCTGGAAAAGCGTCAGGATCCAAGTGATGCCTGCTAGTTTTGGAAACTAGACCTCCAGCACTTTGGCGGACTAGAATAGGAATAAGCCATAGAGAAACAAACCTCATAATAATATAAGACTCCAAAACTTTGAAGAAAAGCTTTTTTAATATTTAAGACCCTGAAAAAGCGGCCGATACTCAATGAACAGTAAGCCCTTGAGTCATTTTGATGCAATCAGCCGAGGCAATTAGAGTGGTGCTCGCCCGGATGCACAACTGCGCCATTGTAAGTAATGTGCGTATTGTCTCTTGCTCAGTAGCCGATATAACAAGCGTCTTATAGCGGTTTCTTTAGACACAGTTACACTTTCTTGGATACCGAAGAAGAATTGGTTCATAATTCACAAATAGCAGTGGTCAAAAGCTTGGCAAACCACATAACAGCCAATAGGAAGATGCAAAAAACAATGGAAGATATGAGTTGTTGGCTTGAATTTTGGAAAATCCAAATTTCCCAAAGTAGTGCTAATTTCCACGAGAAAACAAAAGCCTCAGTCGAAATATTTGGAAAATTGAGTCTAATCCACGGAATGTATGGGAAAACCTTTCAGAAATTTCATCGCCCAAAGTGGAAAATTAAAGACACATCACGTGATTCAAACAATGGCGACAACACGCAATCGCTGTGATCCATCTCCACCTCTCCATGGCCCGAAATAGGAAAACTTGCACAAATTAGTCAAATATGTTTTGGAAGGCAATACCGTGTGCGCATATTCTCCTTCAATGAATAAGAAATCCGATTTGTCGCTTGGACTCATTTGTTCCCGCCAATGAACGCGTACACCAGCTCGCTCTGGAACCCAAATATCTTTCATCCGAGGATAATTCATGTTTCTGCTTAATGTGAGGAGCTCTTCAGGGAATAATTAGTTTTTGAAAGTTTGACTCACCTTTTGGGATACTTTTTGAGATGAAAAATATATGTGAGCAGACCCACCCTCGCACACCCAATCACGCTTTTTTACACAAGTGGATTTATTATAATTCATGAACTAAAGTGAAGGCCGACAAAAGCATTCCGAAAACGCGAAACGAAACAAACTCGAATATGAAACCTAAAGAGCGAAAATGATGAACAGGATGACGATGAGGCCCAAGAAAGCACTCAAACCTATGTTGCTGCCGCTGGCACCATTTGGAATTCCAAACAAACCGGGGACACCGGGGTTAGCCGTCGTGGTGCTGTAACTGGAGCCAGAACTCCCAATAGCGTTCTTGGTATCCGTTGAAACAGTGACCGAACTGGTGATTGTAACGGTTCCGACAAACAAAACCCCATTTTCGGTTACAGAGATAATTTGCACACCGCTGGTGGTACTCTGGGAGCTTGTTATGGTGAATGCGGAAACGCCCGAAGGGAGCGTTTGTTCCTCGACACTAGTAGTTTCGGAATCCGTGAAAGCAAAGAGGGCAATCTCAACGCCATTTGTCGTTATAGTAATGACTTCACAAGTACAAGATTCTGTTTCGATCAAAGGTTTTGTTCCAACTGTGCTAGTGGTAAAGCCTTGATGAAGATCATGACTACCTGTGGTTGACTTTGTTGCAGTTGTCGTGTCGGTAAAACCAAACTGACCAACTTCAACAGTAAGAGTAGTAGATGTCGTTCCAGTTGTCGCGTCGGTAAAACCAAATTGACCAACCTCAACAGCGAGAGTAGTAGATGTCGTTCCAGTTGTCGCGTCGGTAAAACCAAATTGACCAACCTCAACAGTAAGAGTAGTACATGCGGTTCCAGTTGTCGCGTCGGTAAAACCAAATTGACCAACCTCAACAGTAAGAGTAGTAAATGCGGTTCCAGTTGTCGCGTCGGTAAAACCAAATTGACCAACCTCAACAGTAAGAGTAGTACATGCGGTTCCAGTTGTCGTATCGGTAAAACCAAACTGACCAACCTCAACAATAGAAGCCGTAGATGTCGTTACAGTTGTCGTGTCGGTAAAACCAAATAGACCAATATCAACAGCAGAGGCAGTTTTTCCAGTTGTACTATGGGTAAAACAAAACTGACCAACCTGAGCAGTAGAAGTAGTAGTTGTTTGTGGGACTTCGACTTGAACAATCTGAACGCTATAAATAGTAGATTTTGTTCCAGTTGTTGGATTAGAGAACCCGAACTGACCAATCTGAGCTCCAGTAGTCGTGTAAGTCTTGCCAGTTCTTTCAGTCTTGAAAAGTGTCTCAGTCTTGCCATTTATTTCAGTCTTGATAACTGTTTCAGTCTCAGCAATAGCTTCAGTCTCAGCAGCTAGCTCAGTCTCAACAGCTGTTTCAGTCTCGGCAGCTGTCTCAGTTTCTTCGGCATTTTCAGTCTCGGCAGCTGTCTCAGTTTCCTCGGCAGTTTCAGTCTCAGCAAATGTGTCAGTCTCAACAGCGGTCTCAGTCTCCTCAGTTGTCTCAGCTTCGCCATCTGTGAACCCAAATTGACCAATTTCCACAGGTACGCGGGTGACTGTTGCGTTATTGGAAAAGTTTCCTACCGAACTAAAATTAAATGCACTGAAGGCTCCCCCAAGACTAGCCAGTGAATAGCTAAAAAACGAAGTGATGGTCGAATTGTAAGAAGAGCTAGAACTTGCTTCGGCACTTGCAGCCATCACAGGGGCAAGTGAAAGAAATTGGACAAACAACATGAGTAAGAGAACGAGAGACATGTCGGAAAAGGACTTATAAGTTTTTGAGCTGTGGAACACGAGAGAAAGAAAAAAAGAAAAAAAGGGGAAAGAACGCCACCCCAAGAAGTAATTGGCTTGATATTTATACACCCCATTGCTAATACACTCAACCCTTTCTTTAAGTCAAGAAAAAAAAATACTTCTCGTTTTGCAGCCAATTATCAATATCAGCCAATTTCATATTTCGCACCTTCAATGTTTTTCTGCAGTTCCTTTACTTTTTTTTTTTTTCTTTTCTGGGGGACCCAAGAGGTTTTGTCGGCGCCTTCAATTTCATACAAATGGACAAATACTACCTCACCATAGAAGAAGCTATAATATTTATTAGTATCTTCGTCACTTTTTATGGGAATTTTTTTCTTTCTGAACGATTTGCTGCAAATTTCCCCCGTTTGGATTCTGCTTGATTTATGGAATTGAATACTTTTCAAAGGGCGGGGACATCAGCCGGTTGATTTCGGAATCTCCTTCTCACGCATGACCTAAGAAAGGGCGGGGTATTTTGGAAGCCCCCCTTATTCCGACCACCCAAATTGGGGAATCCTCGTATTTTGAGTTAATACCGGGGAAAGATCTTCAAATCAACCGGAAGTCTGCAACCATTCCAAATCAGTTACACGGCGGGTAGTAGTACCTTAGCAATATACGAGACGGGCGTAGTAGTGGTGTGGTCTTCTCACAAACCGAGAAATTGACTGGGAAAGCACAAAACCTTTTTCCTTGAATTTAGATTCTTCATTCAAGAATTGGAGGGATTTTTTGTGTAAACAAAATTGGTGCTTTTACTAATGGCTCAAAGTCGCACGAGGGAACAGCATTGTGAATGACTGATCACAATAGTACGCTTTAGATAAAGCGAAATGGTCAGAAATTCTCTGTTTCAACAACATACTTACCTTTGGAAAACCACTTTCGAAATTTTTGTGCAATCAATTCAAAATGCCACTATTGTGATGCAATCACTGAAAAGGGCAAGATTTACAAAGGTTTGTGTGAATATTTTATCTACGAGATCGCAGCCTACCCCACCCACAAAAAAAAAAAAAAATGCGTATCTACAACAAAATCGGGATAATCTAAGCTGATTCCCAGAATAACAAACAGAATGTTCAAGGCAATCTAAGGAAATATACTTTTTTGTTTTAGGCTTATCTCCGCCCAGGGCTCTCCTTCACGAGTGACGCGCGTCTGTTTTAATTTGACCATTCGGAAAAGCTTCACGGAGCTAACCCCGGGGAAGGCAAAGTAGTTTAAATCTCCAGTTCACAACATATAAAGTTTTCTTCAGAGTTTGGGTTTGTCTCTCACAAAAATAACTGATTGAAAATAATTTCCCAGGCGTGGTGAGGACTTTTCTTGCGCCCAATGGCTTTACCGAATTGTCTTATGGACCACTTAGCCATTCCAGAATGGTTGTGAGTTTCTTGTATTACAATCAAAACAACTCATCACAACCGCCACTAGGGATTAAATACGTGCGTTTGATCCGGAACGAACCGGCATTCTCCTCGAATCCCTCAGCAAAGCTTCGGAGAAATACAGATAAGGAAATGGTGTTAGTAAGCTTTTTGGTAAAAAAAGCTACAAGAGTTGCATACAAACACTGTATAACCAAAAAGTTTCACATCCCAGGGCAAAAATTATGCCACAGTACACTCAGTGTTGAGCTTTTTTGTGCTAAAGTCCGCGGTCATTTTCTAAACCTGGATCGCAGAACGAGAAACATATGCCTACCAAACATACTCACAGCTGGCTGAAGTATGATGTCCTTACACAAATAATGCTTGAGATGAAGAGAAAAGCCTGCTAGTGATTCAACCACTTGCTACCGAAACTCCTTTTGATATTGGTCAACTCGAAATATGGGAGGAGAAATAACCAGTGAATATCACAGTAACACAACCGTCAGATGTGTGGTATGTAAGGTGAACTAGAGACGGCAACTCTTGGGAAAGGTTCGGAGATGTGACGAAATGGGAGATGTGGGGGCGAAGTTTCGGTGGCAAGAAACCGTAGAATCCTGATGCAGGGATATATAAATCCTGCCAATCTCCCACTATTTGTTTCTTCAGATCTATTTTATCAACCTCACCACAGAAAAGAACACAAAAGCCAAAAAGATGTACCCAGAAACCTTTCAAGCAATTGGAGTCCACGACTACGACGACTGGTTGAACCCTAAGAGATTCGAGTTCAAGCCACAAGAATTCAGAGACTACGATGTTGATGTCGAGATCATTGCATGTGGAGTATGTGGTTCTGACATTCATGCTGCGCAAGGAAACTGGGGCCGCCCATACGCTCCATTGGCCGTTGGTCATGAAATTGTTGGAAAGATTGTCAGGATTGGACCTAATGCTAAGAAGGGCTTGAAGTTGGGAGATCGTGTTGGTGTTGGCGCTCAAGTTGACAGCGATGGTACTTGTATTGCATGTGAAAAGAACTTGGACAGTAACTGCAGAAAAGCGGTCCACACGTACTTGAGCACTTATCCTGAATCGGGGGTCAACACAGTTGGTGGCAACGCTTCTCACATCAGATTGAACTCCAAGTTTGCTTCCAAGATCCCCGATTCCTTGGAGACTGAATACGTCGCACCTTTACTCTGTGGCGGTATTACCGGCTTTTCCCCACTTTTGCAAGCCAAGGTTGGAAAGGGATCTAAGGTCGGGGTGTCTGGAATTGGTGGAATTGGTCACATGACCATCCTTTTTGCCAAGGCAATGGGCGCAGAAGTATATGCTATTTCTCGTTCTCATGCCAAGGAGAAGCTCGCCAAAGAACTTGGAGCTGATCACTTCTGCGCAACTGACGATGAAGATTTTGTTGAGAAGTTTGGCGACAGTATTGATCTTTTGGTCAACACAAGCAGTTCTTTCAAGGGATCATCTTTTGACAAAACTTTGAAAATGATCAGACCAAGGGGTAAGATGATTTTCATTACTGCTCCTCCAGCAGTTGAAGATCTCTCCCTTACTCCTGTTACCTTGATCTTGAACAACTTGTCGGTCCAAGGATCTGCTATTGGTCCAGTCGATGAGATCCAATACATGCTTGACTTTGCAGCTGAGCACAACATCAAGCCTTGGGTTGAGACTGTTGATATTTCCGAGGAGAATTTGGGTAAGACCTGGAAGAGGGCACATGAAGGAGATGTCAAGTTTAGATTCACTATGGTCGGCTATGACAAGGTCTTCAGGAAATAAATGACTGGGAAAGTGTATTTCATTCTTATGTTCGTTTCTAGCGAGATTAATAAATCCATATATTAGGGAATCCCTAGACACAGTAAATACTATTCATTAGGTGGAAGTGGTATCCTTTGAAGTGCTTAGAGCAGAGGAAATTCGCTGGTTTTCGCCATTGAGTTGGCTTATTTGAACACGCAATACGTTACTAGTTGCGTTATTGTAAAACTTTCGCATCCCACCAAAAAGGAGACCACTACAAGTCCCGCAGAATGTGTTAGGGCAGATGAAAAAAAGAGTTCCGATGGTAGAGCTTTAAGAAAAGGCAGTCATGAAATATCGAGACACAAAAAAGACAGAAATTCCTCGAGCAGTCAATTTCCTGATAAGCTTCCCGTTTTCCGTTTCCATGTGGCCTATATTTTTTCGCACCCTGGTTTCATTCATTAGGTCATTTTTCGCGTTGCCTGGCAGTTTTTTTTTTTTTTTTTTTGGTTTTTTGGGGCACCTGTGAGGTTACGTCGTGAACTCCATACAAAAAGGGTAAGACCCCCTCAACCCGGAAGAGTAGTACCAGTAACAGTCTGATAATTTTGATCCTCCTTTCAGCTAATTTTTATTTTTTATTTTTGCAATTCATCCACAATGTATGCATAACCCCCTTCTGGCCCTATCCTCCTACTCTCGATAAGAAGGCATTTTGAGGGCGGTCGGGTTGTTTTCGAATGGGTCTCTCTGGCGCTTGACGAAACAATCAGCGAGCTCTTTCCTTTATTCGTTCGTTCGTTCATCCTCCCTTCTTCGGATATTCAGCTTCGGTGGTCGGGCCAAAGTGTCAATTGCTTGTTTCTGAAAACTTGCCCTTTGCACCCTTCCTTTCATCAGAAAATTTCGGGGTAAAACTCTCAACTATCCAAGAAAATGGATATTTTCTTGAAACCCACACAGTGATCAACCTTATATTACCCTCTTGTCATCGCCCTTTTAGTCTTCACAGATGGAGTCACAATTGGCGGGGTTCGAGGTTGCCGCCCCAATACGCGCTGAAAGAATCTCTGGTTGATTATTCTTGCTGCTGCAGAAGAAGCAAATTGTTCGGGTGATTCGACTAAAGAAAATTCCTTTTCTAGGGTATGGGAATTAAAAATGCAAGTATTACTGTGGAGTCAAAACATGTCACTAGCGTGTCCCAGATGGAGATTCTGCAAAGGATCAGGTGAAAGATAAAAGGACGTGGATGTTTTGTCTAGAGGGTCTGTATGTGCCCCCTCAAAAGCAAAAGCAAAAGCAAAAAAAAAATGAAAAAAGAAACATGCCCTTCTACAACCAAATAAGCTCCTGGTAAAAACTTTAGGAATGCTTACACCAATATCCAAGGGATTAATGTCGGCGGCTAATCTTTGCAACGGGGCTCGACTGCTGACGCGCGTGAACATTTCTGCCATTACCGGCCGGCCGGTGACATGACCTTCAGAAAAGCAACTACGGAGATAAAGCTGCGTGGGGTGAAAAGGTTTTTTTGTTTTGTTTTGTTTTTTGCACGGAGATAAAGCCACGCAGGGACAAGAAAAGTTTTTCATTTTACAACAATGCACTCTGAATACAGGAATGGATGGGAAATTGTTTTCTTTCTCGGATCTGGTCTTTTCCGGAATATACCCGGAACGAAAAATGAAAATTCATTGGGGTTCATCCAGCTTTTCTAATCACCTGAACCCAGGCCGACTTGCTTAATGGTTTGAGGTGGGTTGTCAATTCAAACTGAGATGGATTTCTCGGAAACAATCTTAACTTTCTTGAATTATTCACATCCGTCCAACGGTATTGATTCCACTTCTGTTGAGGTTTTTATGGGCAGTTCCATTGCATTTGTCAGAATAAGGATGCGGAGAATGTCAAGAAAGGAAATTGCAATTTGTCACTTCCTGTATTGGTTCAAAAATAGCAAAGTCGATAGGGGCAATAGCGCCAGCAGGGTGGGGGGATTCAGATGTTGGGATTATATCCGGTAAACACCGCGCTTTTCGTCTAAAAGAGGAAACAAGTATGCCGGATGGTTGTCCGGCGGACATGTATATCCAGTCCATCCTGCATACCAATATTTGCCTGACGTCGATGACAATCAACACCTTATGCCCGTGATGATCTGAGTGAACTTTCAGTTTCGAAAAATAAAATGAAAGAAAGAGCGAAACGGGATCTATTAATGCTATATTAATTTGAAAAAAGAAGATGAAAACCAAAAAAAAAAACCAAAAAAAACAAAGAAAAGCATGTCTCATTGACTTGGACAATTAGTGCCCCTCAACGTGAACCTTGCGTCGAAATCTCCAGTGGTGCATAACATTTTTGGGTCACGTAAAAATAATACCGCATTATTTGTCGAATGCTTCGGAGATTGAGCGAAACGGGAAATGCTGCACTGAAATATCAAATGTTACAGTATTGCTCTGTCAATCAGCGAGTTTCAGGGATATATAAACCCGGCCAATCCCCCACTACTCGTGTCTTCTAATCCATTCGTTTTATCAATCTTACCACAGATACAACAAGAAAAAAAAAAGCCAAAAAAAAAAAATGTACCCAGAAACCTTTGAAGCAATTGGAGTCCACGACTACGACGACTGGTTGAACCCTAAGAGATTCGAGTTCAAGCCACAAGAATTCAGAGACTACGATGTTGATGTCGAGATCATTGCATGTGGAGTATGTGGTTCTGACATTCATGCTGCGCAAGGAAACTGGGGCCGCCCATACGCTCCATTGGCCGTTGGTCATGAAATTGTTGGAAAGATCGTCAAGATTGGACCTAATGCTAAGAAGGGCTTGAAGTTGGGAGATCGTGTTGGTGTTGGTGCCCAAGTTGACAGCGATGGTACTTGTATTGCATGTGAAAAGAACTTGGACAGCAACTGCAGAAAACAGATCACGACCTACTTGAGCACTTATCCTGAATCGGGGGTCAACACAGTTGGTGGTAACGCTTCTCACATCAGATTGAACTCCAAGTTTGCTTTTAAGATTCCCGATTCCTTGGAGACTGAATACGTCGCACCTTTACTCTGTGGCGGTATTACCGGCTTTTCCCCACTTTTGCAAGCCAAGGTTAGTAAGGGATCCAAGGTCGGGGTGTCTGGAATTGGTGGAATTGGTCACATGACCATCCTTTTTGCCAAGGCAATGGGCGCAGAAGTATATGCCATTTCTCGTTCTCATGCCAAGGAGAAGCTCGCCAAAGAACTTGGAGCTGATCACTTCTGCGCAACTGAAGATGAAGATTTTGTTGAGAAGTTTGGCGACAGTATTGATCTTTTGGTCAACACAAGCAGTTCTTTCAAGGGGTCATCTTTTGACAAAACTTTGGCTATGATTAGACCAAGGGGTAAGATGATTTTCATTACTGCTCCCCCAGCAGATGAAGGTCTCTCGCTCCCTCCTTTCACTTTGCTCATGAACAATTTGTCGGTCCAAGGATCTGCTATTGGTCCAGTCGATGAGATCCAATACATGCTTGACTTTGCAGCTGAGCACAACATCAAGCCTTGGGTTGAGACCGTTGATATTTCCGAAGAGAATTTGGGTAAGACCTGGAAGAGGGCAGATGAAGGAGATGTCAAGTTTAGATTCACCATGGTCGGTTACGACAAATTCTTCAAGAAGTAAGTAACTGGACTCTTGTGAAGTATTTTATGTAAGAAGTTATAAATTTATGTGTGAAATCTACACCAAAGCATTTTATTAATCTCCTGAAGCAATACTCTATCTGTAGTGTTACCACCAGCCACATATTACTGTTTTTTAGACCCTTTAGCGTGATACTTTTTAAGAAATTTGCCCTAAAAAGGCGGAAGAAGCACTCTAAAACTTTTCAAACTCTTCCGGGGAAGTAAGGCGACAGCATTATTTGTCCCGAACATTGACACACTTCTTTGGCGTGTTCCTTACACCATTCCGATTTTGATTGTCCGTCAATTAGAGATTTTCTATTGTCTGCTGCCCGTAGATTGCCTCAATAATAATGTCATTAATATCCAATTGTCAGTCAGAGCTTCCTTAATAATGTCACTAATAGCCAATGGTCAGTCAGAGCTTTAAAGTGCATGGAGGAAAGTATTACGGCCCTTTAATGCACTGTGGCCCATGTATTTTGAACAAGCGTATGGGGTGGATTTGGCTGACAAATGCTGGTGTCCTAAAGTGACAATGAGGATTCAACTTTTCTTGAATCTGTTGTGTGAGGAACCCGATACTGGCCTAACCCATTATGCTTGCTCTCGGACTGAGCCGGTCTTGGTATTATGCGCCAAGAAGAGATTTCGGTATCCCTTTGTTACTCGCCAAGAAATAATAATGACAATGCACTATTAAGCCACCATGATTGCTATCCGACACATTCAATGATATAACTTATATTGCTAATAAGCCAAGAAAGCCACAGTCCCATAGACTCTTTTAGATCCAGTTTAGAAAAATTATATATTGAACCTCTCCCCCTTTACTTTGATGGAATGAGAGGATATCTTCAGTCTGATTTCAATCCACGAGAATACTTATAAGGACTCACTTCTCTGGTTCATTAAGATGCGAGCTGCGTACCGCGACCCTTACATGATGGTATTTTATCACTGGTTATACTTTACAGAAAATAGCAGATTCCTTTTTGGCGTGGGACGTATTAAACGTGATCGTGGAAACCCTGGAACTGTATGTTCAAGCTAGCCATTGGTAATGTTTAACAGAGGTTCGATCTTAGACTACAGGAACCCCAGATCAGTGTTTTTTTTTTGTCTTGAATTTGAAAGAAGCAATGAGATTTCGATTTGAAACCATACTTTATATGTGAAGAGTTCTTCGTATGGGAAAGATTAATCTACCTAAGCAAGACAAGCTATTTTAGGTAGAACAAGCGTATAATAAAGGTGAGATACGAAACGGGGTTATCTCCAAGCGGGTAATCTACCCTTGAACAATGAACGCCTGCAAAATTTATCCCTGATTGATTATCAAAGACGGGCTTGTCTGGGAATCTTATCTCTGGTTAATTCACCCGTGAAGAGCATAACTTTCAGGTGCCTTCCAAGTGTCATGTCACAAATTAAGGGGTTGCCTCACGTGAATGATAATGTAAGCATCCCATGAATGCTGCCCGATTTTTTACTTTTGGAAGTTTTCTACTCTACCTACTCAAATTCGTGCTACTGTTTCTGTTCAATATATACTGCTTCTTTGCTTATTTACACTTTACTATATTAAACCATACTCATAGATCTGTCTGGATAAGATAAGAGTCTTCTTTTGTTGCTTTCCTCTTTATCAAAAAAATGCCTTGCTCCAAAATAACTCGGCATAGTCCGTGATTTTTGACTTCAATAAAAACATTTTATATAAGAACCCGCCAAATATGTTGCAAATATTATACCGCTTGACATTTATATAAGGGCTTTCCGATTTGTTAAAGTAATCAGTCCAGAATTTCCTGAAGTAATGAGATCTTCAAACCAGGTTGACATGATGCAAGCCTGTCGGTTCGGGCTGAAGGAGCAAAGCCTGAATCAGCTTTCACATGATAGTTGGAAAATCTCAGAATACATGAAAGTAATTATATTAGCGTGCTCTTTTAAACTTGAGGATCCTAATTTTTTCCAGTTAATCGAACGGATACAAATACATCGTTTTATTATAAGAAGAAGCGTCAAAGTTTGAGGCGATAAGTTATCCCTAATAGGAAATCTCGCATCATTCGAAGTTCCATTTCACTTTGCGCATGTCGTGCAGTGCGCACGTACAATTTGCGCCGTGCCGAGCCGGGGCGTGCATAGTACCCGGCTACAAAGTATGTAGCAATCATGAGATGGCACAATTCCAGTTGATTCTCCAGAAATGTCGGGATTTTTCAAGTCAAGGGTATCCAGCGTGAAACCCAAGAAGCCTGCAACCTACAAAAAAGGCCAAAGTAACAAAACCTTGGAAGAAATCATCGCCGAAGTGGCCCCAGAGCTTACCCCGGGATACTCGTTTTACGTGAATCCGCTTTTATCAAGTGGTCATTCCCAAACTGCTTATACGGCATTAAACAAGTTCGAGAACATCGATCAGGTATTCTATAAGAGAAGGGTTTACCAGGTGGAGTCCGACAAGCGCTTTTATGAGGTAAAGGGTGACAGCATGCCCTATGATCGATGGGAAGGGAAGTCAACGTTCGCTGTTGATTATGTTGTCAGTAAAGAGGCAAGCGATGCCAAGCATGAGCAATTCAGGCCTTCCAGCCAGAAGTTTGACCTCCCCCCAAGAACAGAGTATATGGATCCTTCTCACGAGCAAGCTCTACTCGACAATGATAAGCCTCTAGTGGTGGCATTACATGGCCTTGCTGGGGGCTCCTTCGAGTCTTATCTTAGGGCATTTATGGTGAGAGTGACGTATGATCACGGTTTTGATGGCTTGGTGTTGAATGCTAGAGGATGCGCTAACCACACCATCACTTCCCCGCAACTATTCTGTGCTTTATGGACCAACGACTTGCGGTACTTGATCAACGAGCACATCAGCAAGAAGTGGCCCAAGAAAAATATCTTTTTGATAGGATTTTCCCTTGGCGGTTCAATAATTGCCAACTACCTTGGCCAGGAGGGCTCGGAAGTTTACAAAAATATCAAGGGAGCCGCAATCATGGGCTCTCCATGGGACTTCCCCCAGGCATCGTCTGCGTTGGTGGACAACTTTATTGGCAGCAACATCTATTCGCCTAAAATGTGCCAGAATCTTCTCAGGCTTCTAGACCAACACTACGACGACTCCTTGCACCTTCACGATGTGATCGCACTGTACAAGAAAACCCCCGAAGCTTTCCAAGTACAGAATTTGCGAGACTTTGACGATGCTTTCACCTCGCAATTGTTCGGATTCAACTCTGCTCAAGAATACTATCGCCATGCATCCCCAGACCAGCGGCTTTTGAATGTTCGTGTGCCCATCCTAATTGTCAATTCGACAGATGATCCCATTGTCGGTGGGAAAACGGCCCCATTTTCAGAAGTGACGTTGAATCCATATACGCATATGGTTCTCACGACTGTGGGTGGGCATTTAGGCTGGTTCGACATCAAATTCAACAGGTGGTATGCTGAACCTCTATCCAGATTATTTGCTGAATGGAGCACATGGGACGTAAACCATTTACCCGATGAATCGTTGCCTAGAGCAACACACGGCAGCTGGAAGCACGACCGAATCGTGCTGTGAATTAGCAATAAATTAATTAAAAGAATATAGAGTACATGTATATAGACAATCTCATGGCCTCCAGGGTATTCGAAAGTCTCAAACAGGGACGACTGCTGCTATAAGGAAGTAAAATTAGGTGATCAGAGGCCATGTGCTCCGTAGCTATGATGAAGGCATTCAAATGTTTCTATGGAATGCTTGCACAGATCCATCGCCGTACTGTTTTTGACGGGAGTGGTAGATATGGACAGGTATTCCTTGGGCGGGGTAAACAACTGAGTGTTGAATTCCATAGGCTCGTTGAAAAAGTCACAGCTAACGATTCGCTGGGCCAACTTTGGCAAAGAGATACGCCGGTTTGGATTAAGCACAAAAATATCGTTGAGTAGACAGTTAAACAGTCGCAGAATAGGTAAAATCGACCGGAGGATACTGGTATCATTGACAATATAGTTGTGGAAGACTTCTTGTCTGTCATTGATGTTGGCAATGGGCCAAGGGTTTTTTGAACATGTGATGTTGACGAACAACACACCCAAAGACCAAACGTCGCCAGCCAACGTTGGAAATAACTTTGACGTCAGCTCCATGCTCGAATTTTCATCGGTATAGAACTCATCCATGTTTACGAGCGATTTCACGAGATTGCAAGTGTTGTAATTGACGATCCGTTCTGGAGCCATGTAAAAGCTGGAACCACGGCACACGTTGCAGCATATCAAATTGGAAGACATGGCCAAGCCGAAATCTATTAAGAAAATTTGGAGCTCATCGTAGTCCACTATACTCCTGCTATTTGAGGGACGCCGGTACTTTGGGTTGTATGCTACCATGACATTTTCTGGTTTCAAGTCGCAGTGATAAACGTTGTTAGATGCACAGTACGAAACCACATCCACCAACTGAAGCATGCAATTCTTCATAAGTAACTGCTTATCTTGATGGGATGGTGGACACAGAAACACCTGTCGATCTATGATGTTTCCGAACAAGTCGCCCTGGGGAAAGTAGTCCATTAAAGTGATGACGGCAACTTCACCAAGAAGAAGCACGCGATGTATGGTGGCGATATTGGGATGCTTGTGCACAGCCAACTGTAGAGCGATTTCTCGAATCACAGGTATGCTTCCGCCTTCCCTTCGCACAGACTCCAAGTCAAGCTCGCGTGCCTGGAGGGGACGATGACATGCAAAGTATTTGTAGATCTTTTCCTGGATATGGGCCTTTGTGTCGGTCTTGCGTGGCTTTTGAGACACGGTGTTGTCAGCCAAGATGATTTTGGCGGCGTAATGAGCTCCTGATGCCAAGTCTTGTACCAAGTATATGAGGCCAAAAGTACCTGCGCCGATCTTGGTGGAGAATAAGAACCGGTTATTTAAAATGTACCCATCAAGGCTGTTATCCACGGGTGCCAGGCGAGGTGGTGAAGAAACGGCCCGAAGAGGTTTGTGGTCAAGAAGAGGTAGTATGTGGAGTACCATATTGGGGTATAATGGAAATCAAAGGACCCGGAACGCAGTTGCAAAATTGCGAGGGCCAGAAGAATGGGGCCAGCAAAATAACAAAAAATGTTATGATTGGAAAACAAGTATCGAGAATTTGTAAACCCGTCGAAATGAACCCCTGATGAAAAAAAGCCCCCGATTCTATTTTTCTTCGGTTTCAAGTGCCTTTAACAAAGCTTGTCTTTTTTAGGTGCTAATATTTGCTCAAGTAGCCCTGGAGGTTTTTAGCGTAGTACCTGCTGGATCAGGCAGGTGTAAGAGCGTTCGCCGTGCAGATAGCAAGAAAACAAAAATGAACAAAGTAGACCAACAGGAGTAGGTCCGGCCGTCTTAATAAAGTTGAGGTATTTTCTTGAATAATAAAGAAGTCTGTGAAGACAAAGATCTTTATCGATGGGAAAAATTTATTGACCAAATTCTCTCGGCAGCCATGCGTCAGTATTTAAGAAGTTACATGACTGCGAAAGAATCGTAAGTTTTTTTTTTTTTTTTGGTCTCCGGGTGTGTCACCTTTTTTTTTCAGTCTTGCTTTGCTTTGCCTTCTGTTTTTGCCGGCAATATACGCGGATCATTCAGAAATTACATGGATTTCTGCCACTTATTCAGAGCAAATCCCAGGGTGGTGGATCGTTCGATGGCCATTTCCGAGGGTACGATAACCTCGCCTGAGTCCCCAATTGTTCCCAAAACACTACCTCATAGGTTATGGCGGGATCAGCCATACAACCATTCAATTTGGGGAAATCCTCCCCCGGAAATGAGAGTTCCAACAAGCCCAAATGGAATAATCTCGGAATATGCGACCCCAAAGGTTGGCCTTCTAAAATCGGGTGATTTTGGGCGGGTGCAAATTGGTATGGAAAATTTCAAACCGGTTATTCAATGCCAGGGAACACTAAGGGCATTGATCTCCGAGGTCGCAATCACACCACTTTTCTCCCGGCCAAGTGCAGGAGTTTCCATACTGGGAAGGAGATTGAGCACTTGCACGCGAGGAAAATAACACGTGAGGTTTTGAGGTAACCGCCATCTATTATGGAACCTTATGGCTGATGTTTCATGTGGATGGATCAGTCCAAAATAACTAGGCCTCTTTTGGTACCCCAAAAAGGAAATGCTATTATGGGTCTCCAATAAAAAAACAATAAAAAAAAGGAAGGAAGACAGGTTCTGTAGATCACCAAACACCAAACACCAACCAGAATACCAAAGGGAATGGCTCCATTTGTGGGTGCACGGATTTCGTCTGAGAGCCCTGGTGGAGTTACTCTTTGTTGATTTGATCTGCTTTTTGTGTTTGTTTGTCTTTTCGTTCTTTGGCTTGTTTGTCTTTTCAAATATTTCGGTTTTCATGCCCTCGCTATATCTTGATGGTCCTGTTGGCCCTTGGGCGGTTATCAATGGTTGCAAGTTTTGGACAACAAAGTTAGGGAAACCCCCATTTGTACACGCCAAGACTGCAAAAAAGTTACTGTGTCACAGCAGCAACTTTCAATATTACGGCAAGCTATCGTTCGCTTAGACCATGTCTTGATTATTCAACCTAAGTCTGGTATCATACCTTCACGGGTTTTGAATAATTTGAAAATCTGGGGATGTTAGCGCGCGGGCGCCCTACTTATGGGTGGAGGTCAAGCCTGTGCTAAGAAAACACGGCAAGACCAAGGGAATATACAGAAACAGGGTCTTTCGCTGTCACTTGTCCCAGAGAAAAGCCCTTCGTCAAAATTGCAACCTTCTGTTCATGTAGGACAAAATTTAGAAGTTCGTGCCTAATGCCTAGAAATTTTCTTGATGGTTTTTGAGAGCCCTGCATTTTGCCACACGCGAAGAAGAAACATCCATGAGTTGGTCAGGCGCTACACTATTCGTGTTACTTCAACGGTCCGAGCCAGGCTTCGTATACACTGTACCAATAAGCCATAGATACACATCGTTGGGATCTTGGCGAAGTTTAATCCGCAACGGGTATTCTTGTTTTGGTGACTTTGAGCTGAGCAAATTGTGGTAGTACAAAACGCCTATTTTTGGACATACCCCGTATTTTTTGTGTGCAATAGATCTAAGCCAAAATAGTATGGGGAGGCCAGGCCAAGGCGCATCGAAGGAGTGTTTTAGCCAGTCACTTTACTCCATCTGACGGCGAGGGGTACATCTTAAGTTTGAGTCTAAAATATTTTCCTACACAAGATGGCTGAAATAGAATATTCCATTACTCCATCTCTTGCAAAGGGTCAAAACTCAGGGTTGACAAGCGAAAAAAAAAAAAAGTGACATTTTTGGTGTACTACATGTGATGATGTACTGGGGCATTCCTCGTACCCTAGCAATGGAGAAATTCAAATGAAATAATTTCCATCGCAAGATACAAAGATCAAATGAAGCCTCGATAAAGTTCGGAACCCTTGGTCATGCGAGCAAATCCCCAACAATGTCAACAATACCATCAAACTATCAAAAGACTTTCTGCTGCATTATCTCACCAAAACTCGAGCACTCCCAGCCCTAAGACAATAGTTTTGATAGTGCGACCTGTACATCCTCACACCCGTGCATCTCGCGATGGGCGACCCGGTCAAATGCGAACAGAAAATTTTCCACTCTTAGCCTACTCTTCTTTTCTCTATAACGAGAACGCTGCTCATTCACTTTACCGCCCAATCGCAATGGACGAGTGGAGGGGAACGAGTATCGAGAAAAATTCCCCGAAATACGTCTCATACTGAATTATCTGTCATATAGATAGTTTGGATTCTGCGTTTTCGGTACAAACCCCATCTAAGAAACATATGTGTTCTACGTAGAGCCCATTGGTGGGTACGGTTTGAGTTGCAATGCCCTCATGTGATTTGCTGTCGCCGCCGCTCATCCTAACCATCAAATGACAACGCATAGCATTGGCACAGACTTGCCTTCCGTCTGTGGGGGATTTTTCCTTCGCCTATGACAGCATACCGTCCGCAAAAAAAAACACTGGCAAAGAAACTGAGTTTTGTTTAAAGGTAGCTGAAAAGTTTTAACGTCTCTTGTGGACTTTTAGGCGACTCTAACTCCTCGGTTTATGATATTTCTGTTGAAGTTGAACAAAATCTTGGCGGCTAGAGTCTCCTTTTTTCTTGAAAATGCATCGCCCCATGCAGAGTGGATCGTCTACGGCATACAGACCAGAGCCACATGTGGACGGCTGCACGGCTCCTTCGCCAAGCTTGCCCACAGCTTGCTTTATCTCGAGCCACCATAAGCCAAAACATTGCTTTATCACCCCTTTCCGCGGGGCTCGCAACGTTGTATTTCTGACTGTGGTTTGATAACGTGCTATTGGATAATGAGCGAATGTGGAGGGGTGGTGCACGAATCTAGCAATTCCATTCATAGCAAATGCCTTCGCTGGTTTCGTCTGCGAATGGTTGCTACTTTGACTAAGGTCTTGGGTACACACTTTAGGCTCCACGATGCTCTATGATACACAATTCTCTAGGCAAAACTCTTGGCCCGTTTACTCCGTAGCGTCTAAATGATCCTTCGTCTATTAACTAAATAATGCTCTCCATACCAGCATTCCCAAAGATAAAACAAGTAGTAGAATGAAAAATTAAAAAAAAAGAACACGCAGTGAAGGTCCACTGCTAAATACCGTAAAGCCCCTCTTCTTGGAACACGTTACCATGCTCGGCTGAAAAGTACAAACATTTGCTTTCCAAATCCTTCAAACTTGGGCTCAAAGTTTCTTTGGTGGCGCATTTCTGTCTAGAACCAATACTCTGCATGTTCTTATTGTTGAGGAAAGATATGTTGAAGTCGGTATTGAGTTTCGCCTCGATCTGCAACAATTTAGAATCTATCTGACTCAAAGACGAGTCTCTTTGTAGATTTAAGTTTTCGATGTCATGTCCAGAACACCAACCAGAACTGATGAGCCTGTTCTTAGACAAATCGTAAGCCAACTCCACGGATCGCTTGTGCTCACTTAAGTAGATCAGGTACTCTACCAAATCGTCAGGGGTATTCAAGATCGCAAGTTTATCCACGGCATCGCCCGTCAGCCCAGCAAAAGTTTCATCATCGCCCGTGCCGTTTCTCGACAGAGTTTGCGATGGATCGTCCATGGGGTTGTTGCCCGGATGCGTGATCCAGTTTTCAAAGAAATTCTGTTCGATCGATGCCATATTTTGCTTGGTAGATGCAAGATTTTCGGAAAGTGTCACTATGGGCAGCGGAAGCGGAGGTGTGGCCGATGTGAAGGAGTTTGACACGGATATAGTTCGTCTTCTCATTTTGGGGACCGAGTTGTTCAGGCCCATACTGGATGTATGCATATGCGAATAGCCCTGTGGGGTAGATGATGTTGTGGAAATGGCGTTCAGGTGAACATGCAATGCGTGTGCAGATGACGAAGGGTAAGTGCTGAAGGTCGATTTTACGCTTTCACCGCCAGAAGACAGCAGGCTGTTGTCGTTTGGAAACAGTTCGCTGTTATTGGGGGAATGCAGTGGCCGACTGACGGGGCCTGAAAGATCTTGCGTTTGTGAAGCTGAAACGGAAGTGGAAGATCCCATTCTCGAGAGTGATAGTTTTCGGATTCCGTTCTTCAAGCTTTTGAGGCGTCTCAAGGGCGAGGTGCTTGGAGGTTGAGCTGGTGTGGGGCCTAGACTTGGTAGATTTTGTAGAGATGTTAGACTTGGTGTGTGCGATTCTAGAGATGGAAAAGCGGCCGGTAGCGAGTCGATTTTGAGAGCCAGCGAGTCCAATTCAGACAGATGTGGGATAATAAAAGCATCTTCGCTGTCGCTGATCTCCGAGAAGGGCGTATTGGTGGTGTTTCCGGGGTATCCCGAGGAAGATGAGGATGGGGTCCGCATAGGAGGTGCGACAGAGCTTCCCGAGGACATGATTCGGAGATTAGGTCTCTTTGGAAGCACTATTCTGTTATCGTTGCTCTCTGGTAGTGGTGGCAAGAGTGACTCGTCAAGGGCATAGGGGATCAGGGAGATTCCTTGTGCTCCTGTCATCGCAGGTGCAACCGGTTCCGCGGGAGCATTTCGTAGATGTTGCAGGCGCTCGGAGACTTCAAGAACGATGCCCAAGCCACTCATGATGTGCTGTGAAACTGTGTGTAGCCCGCTGATGTGTATGGGTTAAGAAATAAAGAAGTCAGAGAGACTTTGGCCCGGCTTAAGATAGACGTGTCTGGGAATGTCTGAGATGAGGGTATACCACGGTGGAATCTGGAATTGAAACTGAATTTCTTTTTTCGGATTCCTTTTAGCGGGTTATTTTTTTCTTCTTTTACCGAGTAATTGCTTTGTCGGCCGTTCGTGTTCTAGACAATATTAAGGTTTGAGTGTGTCTGAGTAAGTGTGGTAGGGGAGAAGTTGGGCCTATTTCACTTGATAGGACCAAGGCTGAGGCGTGCTAGGGAAAAAAAGAAGATTCCACAGTTGAAGCAAAAGGGTGGGAGAGCGAGCACCAGCCAAGAGCAACAGTATGCAATATGGGGCCCGATAATAAAACAAAAACGAGGCGTAGAAAACAAAAGTACGGGATAATCAAAACAGGTCGACGCGAATAGGAAAGAAAAAGTAGTGTCTGAGGATCGTGGTTGAATTTTGTTTCGACCAGACCAAGTTGAGTTGGGGCTAATCTGGCCGGAGGTTGGCCTCGAGAATCGAGAAGTAGATGAGAAGTACAGGATGCTGTTTGCACATAATGCAGCCATTGCATATTCCTGCGGATTCGTGCGCATTTGTGCAGCGCGGTGTGCGTCAAGCACCGGTGTGTTATCGTGCGGCACGGCACCATTGCGGCATTGCATTGCGAAGCAATGCTTTGGGCGCTCGGGCCATCCTGTTAGTTGCAGGACAGCAAAGCGACGAGCAAAAAATTCATCGGTCCCAAAAGAGTTTCCTGTGGATTTACGCCTCCTGGCATCTGCTTCATCGAGAACCAACAAAGCAAATTTGGAGCCCCTATTTTTCTTGATTCGGGGTGTTTTGCTGTTCTTTATGTCCATAATTTTCCCTCTTTTCCCGCATTCTTGTTTTTGTTTTTCTTCGGGGCATTTTCCTTTTCTCTTTGAAACATTGCTCGGGGTTTGGCCTTCGCAAGCATTCCCGAAAGTACGAACCCACAGTCACCTCATTAATTGCGGATTGCTCTTTCTTCTGCGCAACCGAGAGAACTTGTCGGGCGAACAGTGCCCCCACCGCGAGATCGTTTGGTGCGGCCCGTGCACACTCTGACACAATATGTCGTGCCATGAAAAATGAGAACCTTGTAACGTTACGAAACAATGCTTCAGAACAGCCGCCCTGAAGGAGATTGGCCCCCTGCGGTGACTCCTTCTTGAGTCTGGACCCTTGCACTATCCAACTAGATAGACGCATCTGTGTCCATGTTAGAGGGTGCGTAAGTTCAAAACCTTTTGTTCGTCTGTTTGTTTGTTTGTTTGTTTGTTTGTTTTTGTTAAAAACTCTTCAACCGTATACCTCTTTCTTTATTGCGGGCAAACAACGATTCCATTGCGGCCACGAAATCCTTCGCGCGCCCCCATATTCCCCATATTCCCCATATTTGTGAAACCGTGGCCGAGGGTATTCTGCAAAGTTTGGGTTAACACTCGGCTCATCTTCAAGCCACTGGCGACTGTGTTTCCGGCGGCTAGGGGTGTATGGTGTGGTATCGCCTTATCTCGACAAAGTTCAACATTCTCTGGCCGTTTTTGTTTTGTTCTTATTCTTCTGTCCCCCTGAATATGCGACTTCACCCCTGGTGCTTGCATCCCAGGGGTTCTCGAAGAGCAAGCAAGCAAGCAAACAAACAAACAATTATGAAAGGGATTCAGGGTCTTTACACATATGCAAAAATGTTCTTTGGCGGTCACGCTAGATTATTACTGGTGCTCAGGTTGTGGTCTGCTTATTCCACAGAAAAATTGCAGTTTTTCCCGGGGCCAAATATCGCTGTTTCTCCTTTTTTCGTGCGCGGGGAATTGTTTTGAATGTATTGTGATTGATCCATTGTCGAATTATTTTATTGTTCCGCGCTACGCATTGTCCTGAGAACATCTTTTTTTGCCTATTATTCCCTTGTTTTTTGTTTAATGACCTCTCCTCTCTTGATATGGTCAGCAACACTTAACGTTCCTTGTGCATTCCAACGTTTTTTTGGGAGTGGCGATGATTGGCCGGCTCAGGCCCTTGAGCCATTGCGGCGCCTGCCCGCACTAGGGGGATTCGCGCAACCAGAAAGCTCAGGCCCGGAAACCCTAGAATTTGTTTCAAAATTTCGCACCAAGCCTTCGCACGGCGGAAAAAAACCCCGGCAAAGTGGCCCCATGGACTCCCAGGGCGGTGCCTTCCGCAAGCCAGCGCGGAACTGCGGCGATAGTTTCAGGCCCTCTCCAGCACAAGAGTCTACAGACATTTGAACAACGTCAGCCCAGACAACGCTGTCACCAGAGACAAATCATTTTTCCTGTCCTCATAATGGATCCCGTGAGATTTTTCTCTTTGACCATCACAAAATCCATTGTTTTATTGATGAATTTGTGGCTAGAAAACAGATTGACCCCCTACAAGCCCTGGGCTCCCTGTTCGAGCATTTCCGGGCTCCCGGTTCGAGCATTTCGGGGCCCCATGGCCGCAATATCATTTCTTACTTCCCATTTCTGATTCCCTCGCTCTTTTTCCGCTTTGCCGCTGCTGCGCGGTAAAACTTTATGAACAACCGGTCGCATCGGGGTTTGAATCTAGACCTCTCGCTCACTCTGATGCATGCCGAACAAACCGCGCGGCGTTGTGGTCCCAAGTATTTGCGCTATGTACACACGCCTTGTACCGATGGCTGTGTGCATGCCCAAAGTAGCGCAGTGCAACACTAAATGAATTTAAGCTTTACCATAGCTTTTGTTTCAAGGCAACCCGTCTGAAGAGTCATAATAAGCTAGTGGCAGTCTAAACCCAAATTATGATATCGTGAATTTGGAAGTTACCGGGGCCTTAGAGTTCAATCCTTTTCTCCGGGGGTGTGCCAGACATCCGCTAAAGCAAGTTAACTTGGGGTAGACACATCTCGCATGTATTACGCGCGTCGGGCTTAATAGGGGGTTACATTACTTTTTTCAGGCGTCCGTTAGAATTTTGCTGGAAATTTTTCGAAAACTTTTCCAAATTTTTGCCTCAAAAATTCTGTTTTTGGCTTTCTTCATGGTTGTTTAGGCCATTTTTTATGTTTCACTTTTTGAAACTATAGCTTTGGTCTGGTTAGGGTGTGCGGGGATAGCATGATCCTTTTTTGCTTTCTGCAAAAATTACAAATTACGAAGGTCTAGACGCCATACGGGCCTCGGGAATTCCGAACAATGCAAGATCAAAGACTTTTCGCAGGCGCTTGCATAAATTCCGTCTCTTTTCACTTTTTTTCTTGTGCGCACCCATCCAGCCAGCCAACGACAGCCATGTCCGTTACATTTTCGGCCGAAGCGATCGGAAAAATTCAAATGCATGAAAAGCTCAAAATCTTATGGTTGTCATGTCTGATTGTACTTGGAGTTTCATGAAATTTTCAAACTGAGGAAAATCATCCACTTTGAGTGGAATCTTTGACTTTCTTTGCACTAAAGATTTCGGTCGGAACAACTTACGCATTCGATCTCGATGAAACGAGTGAAGCAAAGAGGAACTTCCAAAACTCTTTTGGCTTGAATTTTAAGCTTTCCGAGTAATTCAATCCATGCTCTGAAGTCCCCCTTACAATAACCGCTACGTGGGTTGCTTCAACTCGTTCCTGTCATGGTTCGAAGAGGAAATGCCGTATTATTGGTATTAGTGTTTTACTGTTTGTGGTCTCCAAAGGTACAGATGCACCAGAGGAAGCCGTTATGGAGTGATGGATCTAGAAAAGTCATCATTCAAATTGTGGCTCGCATACATCTTGCACTGGGAAAAAAGGCAAAACAAAACACATACTTGTGACCAAAATACAACATTTGATCATATATGTGAACACTGTTGTACCCAATAATAAAAGATACAGTTTAAATATGCCCCAACCAATACTAACCCGCTCACATATATAACTCCGTGAGCCCCTTTTCTTCTAAAGAAACAAATTGTATTATAGAAGACTTTGAAAAAGGAACGTCTTCTTCTTTTTCTGGAAAGAAACTCAAGATCGGCAAATTGTGGACTTTTTTCCTCTCATAGCATACTCCTTTATTGATAGCACTACTGTTTTCTTGGTTCATCAAGAGCATTTCTTTAGCCTTGCGTGTCTTTTTTTAAAAAAAAAAAAATGAATTAAAAAAATGAACCAAGAGAACTATGTGCGCGATAAATTACAATTGGTACTGCATAAAATATAACGGGTATAAATAAGCTTTAAGTAACGCAATTTATTCAACCCACATTTTAAGTCCTTCAAGATGGTCCCTTGGCCCAGTTGGTTAAGGCGTGGTGCTAATAACGCCAAGATCAGCAGTTCGATCCTGCTAGGGACCACTTCTTAAAACGGGCGTGTGGCGTAGTTGGTAGCGCGTTCCCTTAGCATGGGAAAGGTCTCCGGTTCGACTCCGGACTCGTCCACTATTTTTTTCTGGAATTAATTAATTTTTTTTGTAATTCTGTGCTAGAAACCAACTGAAATGTAAAATTTAAAAAGCTTCATATATTGAACTATTTAAGTGGCCTTGATCTTGTTTCGAAGATAATCCCAGTAGTTTTTTCTAATGGGATCATACTTTGTCGAAAGCGCCTCATATATGCGATCGGCATCTTCGGGTTTACGTTCAAGGATTGCTATTTTTGCCAAAGTCTCCAAAGCAAAAGAGCTTGAGATCACGTCGTTCTTAAGGTCTGCGTAGGTGAGGCAGAAATCCTTTAGTTGAGTCAAGTCTCTGTTTGTTTGGTTGAAAATCCCATTGATATAGTTCCAAGTGGAAGGGTTCTGGGGACACAAGTCGATTTGCAGTTTGACAAAGTCGATCTCGGAAGAGATTTCATCATCGGAAAGGTCACCTCCTTTGAACTTCAAGAAAAAACGGTGTGTCCATGCACTGTTATTGCGAGCGTCTTCGTCAATGAGCTTGTTTGTGAAGGCCAATTCAGCGGCGTCACGATGGAGCGCAAACCGTTCTACAAACCATTTTCTGTGGGACCACACATGGTGGTTTTTGGGGTCTTGCTCGAGCATCATAGCCAATATCGGGTACTCTCTCTTATGGTGGAACTGGACCGCAAGTACAGGGTCGCTCAAGATTTTCTCGATGATGCGTTGACGGTAGTTCCATATCTGGTAGTTTTTCTGGTTTTCTAGCGCAACCTCTTCACACCAGTCAAGCTCGTCGAACAAATTCTTCTGGAGGTGGGTGACGATATCAAATCGGTAGTGCCAAGTGGTGTAGTGAGAAGCAAGAAGATCCAACGCCTTTTCGGTAAGCTCAAGAGCTTCTTCAGTGTATGATTTTTTCTCAAGAGAGCTCCGAAGAGCCCCCATGGTGGAGGCGTATTCATCTGAATATAGGATCTGGCATAGCTCGGCCATTTTGGTTTGGTTGGGTTTGGTTGGGTTTGGTTGGGTTTGGTTGGGTTTGGTTTGGTTTGGTTTGGTTGGGTTTGGTTTGGTTTGGGTGGGTTTGGTTTGGTTTGGGTGGGTTTGGTTTGGTTTGGCTTGGACCTGGAAGATTAGTGGTTTGGTTTGGCTTGGACCTGGAAGATTAGTGTCCCACAGAAATTGAGCTATTGATAATTGCGCGGGGGTTGGAACAAGCACGCGAAAAACTTAAACCCACGGGTTCGAAATGAAAATAAACTTACCCAAAACAATCTTTGAGAGCAGCTAGGTGGGCTTGAAGTTTGCTTGTTTTGCCTTTGCGTTTGTGTTTGTTTTCAGCCTTGTTTTCAGCCTTGTTTCATATAAAAGGGAAGAGTAAAAGCGTTATTTCCAATGCTTGCCGGCAATTTGCTCGGTACTTATACTTGCCGAATTATGGGGGAAGGGCCACAACCAAAGTGCGGGTTTCACCTTGAAGAATAAGTTACTGCAAATGGATGCGACAATGGCTGTGACAATGGATGCTTCATATGACACAACCATGGATAGCAAACGGAAGAAGAACAAGACCGGAAACGGATTTTTTTTTTTTTTGGTTTTTGGCTTTTGGTTTTTGGCTTTTGGGTTTTGGGTTTTGGTTTTTGGTTTTTGTAAGGCAAGTTTGTGATTATGATACTTTGGAAAGATTAAGTGGGGATTTGTTCCTTCCAATGAATTATATGGGAACATGCTTCTTGTGCCCGAAAGAACTGTTTCTTACTTTCTGCTACAGCTTTGTCATACAAAGTTACTCCTACAAAGTTACTCCTACAAAGTTACTCCTACAAAGTCACTCCTACAATTTCACTCCTCTAGCTTTCTTCTACAACTTTACTCCTGCTTCACTTGATATGAAAATATTCTGAGAATTTTAATTTTTGTTTTTGTTTTTGTTTTTGTTTTTGTTTTTTTTAAGGCCGAATCGCTTCTGATCCAATAAGATCCCCTGCCCTATCATGGGCGTGTGCCAAAATATAATCTTTCCCTCCCTCTCCCCCTAAGTTACATTTGGGACATATTTCTTGCTTTAGATTACCGATAATGGAAGTGCGGTTGTAATAGTGCAAACAGAGGAAAAAGTTAAACCGACTCCTGCTATAGAAACGAACGAAAACATTTCATAAGGAAAATCTTAGTAAGTTTTTGACAAAACTATGGGTTTTTTTCCTCCACTTCAAATACTTATTTTCTGAACGGCTTTACCTGGTGTAAAGCATTCTCAAGCAGTAGTGTTTATCTTTAGCGGCCACACGGTGACCTATAGACAAAACACCTATAGACAAAACACCTAAAGACCTAAAGACCTAAAGACCTAAAGAAAAAAAGACCTAAAGAAAAAAGACCTAAAGAAAAAAGACCTAAAGACAAAAGACCTAAAGACAAAAGACCTAAAGACAATATGTGTTGTTCGCACCCAGGACTGTTCTTGGTGCACTCTTCAAGCCCAAACTACATCACAATCATGCCATTTTAACTTTAAATGATCGTATTCAACTTCAATTTTCCCTTTCTGTCTTACTGAAAAAAAAAAAAAAAAAAAAAAAAAAAAAAAAAAAAAAAAAAAAAAAAAAAAAAAAAAAGAATCCAATGAAGTGAAGATCTACTTGTCTGCTGCTGATGCTACTGCTGATGCTACTGCTACTGCTGTTGTAATATCACCAAGACCATTCGGTCGGTTGAACAGCCGAACGGTTGGAAGTGCAAACAGGCAAAAGGTTCAGTGGTTAATAAATCCCGTTTACCACATATACGCTTCTGAAACAACAATTTTTTTTTTTTTTGGTTCAATTGCAATGTGAACTGGAACAATAATCAGACATGTATGTCTGAGACTTAGGTGGTGATGATGTTAACATTAAACCCGGTGGAGTGATTCGTCCAAATCGACTCAAAAGTGCCAACGGGCCACGGCAACGCACGAAAGAACACTTTGGGGTAAAGGAAACCGTACCAGAGGACTACAAAAATGCACCAGTTCCAAAAAACTCCACCAATTCCACAAATCCCAATAAAATCCACATAATCCACCAATTCCACGAATCCCAACATAATACACATAATCCACATAATCCACATAAAATCCACATAAAAATCGAAATAACCACCATTGTTTTGTACCGGCCCTATACATGCCGTTAATCCACTCGCGCACATGTGCCAAGATTATTTGCCCCGCCATTCATCTACGCCCGATTTTCCCAGAGCCCAGCTACTTTTGCTCAGGTAGTGCATGGGGCCCGGAAACTTCGGCCAACTATTTGCATCTTAGATCAATAACTAAAGCCATTATGGCGTTTGAAAACGGCTTTTGAATCCAAAAGACTATCACGAAGGTTCCTAAATAAAGAATGTGTAATGAATGAAAATTCTGGGGGGGACGGTGCACGTCTCGTTGCATGTGTTGTGGGATGGGTGACTAAAGGTTACAACCTTCTCTTACATATAAGATCCCAGCGTGCGGCGTTTCTCTGTTAGTCGGTATTTCCGCGTGTCTTTCTGTCCTTGTGTCTTTCTGTCGTTGTGTCTTTCTGTCGTTGTGTTTTTTTCTCTGTATCTTTTTTCTCTGTATCTTTTCTCTCTATATGCGTGTCTTTGTGTCCGTCCCCAATCTCCATGTTATTCATTTGCAATTGTTATTCAAAATGAAAAATAACCACTTTTGGATGCATGGTCACGTGATCTCGGCGTGGTAAGGCTACATATTGCATCCACACCTCCCACCATATCTAAACTTTCTTTCCCAGTTATTTCAACACTGACCATTCCACTCCTTCCTTTTCCTTTGCCTCCTTCCTCAACCACCACAAAACGCCAAGACTTCATTTCCAGATCGAGTGCCAAGATCTCACATGAGTTTTCGCACCCGTGTGGTTTTCGCACCTGGGGCCTTCGCCTTCGCCGGGCCATGCCTGACGTGCAGATACTCCAAGATTCATCACTACAAATTGAATGATTATTCCATCAATCGGGGTAATTTTCGGGTAAAAACTTTGTTTTCTGAACAACTTCCCCCCTCAATATGGACTCCCTTCCTGATTCCATGCTTGTGCTCTTGTCGGTGACATCCTCCGTCACAATCTACTCAGTTGTCAACTGGGTGAGCATGCCCGGATCCAGAGCCCCATTGTTGAGTGCGGTGTTTATCTTCTCCAGCATGATTTCTCGTACAGCAACGTTCCAAGGATTCGTGATGCGGGCGTTCCTCCTTGCTTCGTCCAGAAACCGCCGGAGCGGCGTCTTGCTGACGAAAACATCATCGCCACTGGAAAATGCCTCGCACTTTGCCGCGTTGGCGGACATTTCTCGCACCGAGCTCTTGGAGGCGCTTGTATCGCTTCGAGACTACGCGGCAAACTCCAAGGCAACCAATGACCGCAGACGGAGATTGTTCAAGTTGATGTCGTGGCGCCAGCAGAAGCTCTGTGACCAAGCGGGCTACCTGGATAAGGTGCTGATGATCGACTCACACACTGACAAAAACCAGAGGTTGTTTGATGCCATTGTGCACGCCACAGACTCTGCTTATGGCATCACATATGAACATTACGACGCTTTGAAGGCGGGAAAACCCATTTCTCAAAACACCTCGTCGTCAAACTACCGTGTGATCGAATCACTCGGCCATTTCGTCAGAGATTGGTCTCGTGAGGGCGAAGCTGAAATCGCTCCCATGTTGCACTACATAACCGCCCAGCTCGACCAAATCGTGTCTCCTGAAAATGCAGAGAAGACCTGTGTGATTGTGCCCGGTTCTGGCTTGGGCCGTGTTGCCCATGAAGTGGCCAAGCACGGAAACTACGGCGCTGTGCATGCCGTGGAGTTCAGTGGACTCATGCATGCCTGTAACAGGTTTCTTTACGAACCATCTGACGCTACCGACCACAAGATGTACCCTCATATCCACAAGACTTCGAATTTCTTGACTACCAAGGCCCAATTCCGTGAAACCGCCATCCCCGCGGGTTTGCCAAAGCCTGAAAACTTGCACCTACACTTGGATGATTTCCGGTACTTTTCCATCCCCAACATCGAAAAGTACGACAATGTCGTGCTTGTTTCGGCCTTTTTCATCGACACCGCCCAGAACATTCTTGATTACTTCGACCAGATAAACCACCTCACCGCTCCTTCCAAGAAATCTACCGTTCAAAACGGTTACTGGATCAACTTTGGTCCTCTCAAATACGGCAGTGCTGCACAGGCTGAGTTGAACGCCTCAGAGATCGACCATATCAGGAAAAACTTGGGCTGGGTTGACCACCATCGTCTCAACACCATCGAAGACCCAAGTGCCGAGTTTTCTCAGAGTAGTGTTCCCGGAAGTGGCCTCTCGGGCTACATCACCGATAAACAGAGTTTGTGGCAGGGATACTATGGAATATCTATGTGGGCCAGTGGCCATAAGTTCAACAAGTCGCTGATAAAAAAGTAGCGTCGCTACTTCTGATGTATTATACTTTTTGCGGGGCTTTTTTGGACGGTTTGTTGGGTGTCATAAAACCGTGGAAGTAGTAATGGAAGATGGAAGATGTAATGCACACTAAAGCAATCGAAACAATTGCCATTTTATTTGTATATATTGAATTAGGACTGACACTAAACTACTTCTTTTTTTTGTTTTTTTCTTCTTTCTTTCTTTCTCTTCTGCCTCACAGCCGTCCTTCATGAGTACTAATTGAATGAATTACAGGAGAGTTTGCAACAACGTCCCTTTTGTGGATGATTAAATTTTGCTGTATGGCGTGGATTTTCACAAATCACAAGGTATTGTTTCGCGTCATTCGCTTTTGCTCTGCAACACATTACTGTGGTCCCTCCATAGTTGCTTCCCGTGTCCATATTTGGTTTTTCATTGACTGAGGTGATCAGCCCGTAGCCGAATCCAGACCTTTAGGTATTTGGAACAACAAAACAAAAATCTTTTGATGGGCAATTGAGATCTTCCAAAAAGTTGAAATATCTTCCTTTGTCGGTATAAGATATGTTTAGACGTTCTGCGTGGCATTTTTGTGTATGGAGGCTTTTGTAAAAACATCTGTTCGTCCCGATATTTATCACTGTTTGTATTCAGAAAAGCAATTCCGGCTGGTTAATTTTGAAGAGAAGTTTGCGGTTTACTATTTCTTTGAGGAGGTAGAAATTAATTCCATGATCCTCGTTTACTTGAAAGAGGGGGGTGACTTAGTACAAGAAAATGGTGGCTTTTGGTGAAGAAAAGCCGCTGATACGTTGACACCTAAAACTTATTTTGAACTATTTATTTTGAACTATATATTTTGAGCTACTTCTATACTTGAATAAGCAGCTAAATATCCTATGATAGAATATTTGAGAAGCCGACTTCGGTACACATTCACCCACTTGGCCTTCAGTCTCTCTGAATTGGTGTCTAATTGAGGGATGGTGTTCCAAAGGTGGGTAGCTGACGAACAATTTGCACTAAAGATTGCACTATGCCAGCAATTTGCTATAAAGAGTGTACTGAGCCACCATTAGGAATAGTTCACAAGAAGGTAAATTATATCAACAAGTTCCTGGTAAATTTGGTATATGCCTGTTATTTCCTATATATTGACGATACACATATCAAGACTTAAAACTTTTTCCACAAGTAAAAACGGATTAGTTTCAGCTTCCACACCATGTCATCACACCATCATTAGATATGCATATCTGACCCCTTCTTTCAAAGCAAGTGGGTTTATTTCTGTAATTTAGTGCTTTTACTCCTACTGAAATTGCTGGGTTATGATTTGTTAATTATGAGCACGTAACCCCAAAAAGAGCAGGAAAGGTGGATAAAAGAAAGACCCTGCAAGATGCTGAAATGAACCAAGCTGTAAAGCACCTCTAATCAGTATATGGCATATTGCCGTACTTGGTCACACGCCTTGAACCGGAAACGTCGCTTCTTTCCCACGTGTGCTACTCTAGTCTTCTTCAGGAGCTTGCGCATCTCTTTCGGACATTGCTCATCTACCTAGGTCATTGCTCCTCGGCTTTGTGACCTTTCTTCTCGGCTTTGTGACCTTTCTTCTCGGCTTTGTGACCTTTCTTCTCGGCTTTGTGACCTTTCTTCTCGGCTTTGTGACCTTTCTTCTCGGGCCTTGCAGTATCACACCTAATCTGGCCAATGGTGTGGTACTCTGACCTACTTCAGGACTCCACCGATCCATTTTAGGTTATATTTCCTCAACCTTGCAGGATGCACGTTCTCTGATGTAGGCGAGTACCACTTTGACTCCTTCCGCTTTAGGCAATAATGCCTCACTCGTCAACGTCTCAGGTTCCTAGTCTCTTACAAAAGTCCCAGTGGCCTTCTTCGAAGGCTTGTTCCGGGAAAATATAAATACGTGCTCTTTCCCACGAGAGAAAGATCTTGAACTATATCACTGTAATACACAATACCTTTTATCCAGCCAGACGGCTTGAATCTAACACAAGTCAAATAGACATTCCCGAGGAAATATACAACATAAGTACATATCCAGTGGTCTAATTAGCTTTTTAAAAACGGTTCAGCTTACTTTTGAATTCCAAGATGAATTTTTGAGAACTTGGCAATATCTCTCTCAGTAAATGAAGTGTCACTCTTTACTCTATTGGCATGAAGCGATTCCATCAGAATAGCTGCCAAAAAGTGGAGGAAAATTGTCGCTGTGGACCTATTAGAAATGTGAGAAGTTCTCAAATCTTGAGTCTAAAGCGAGTTTTTCGTCCTTTAAATGACTTGAAGGCAAGGATTTGGACTTGTTAAATATTTGGGCTAACATCTAGTACAACTTTTCTTGGATTTAATATTTTTGCTTTATGTTTTTTCAGTTTTTCATTGTTCATTTACCGCGAGTCTCGTCTTAAGAATGGAAGCTGAGCATGAGAAGTGAATAATCGTAAAAATGTCAGAATAGGATCCTATATGTAGCCTGTTCTGAGGGGTTAGGTGTGTATTCTGTTCTTAGACCTAAAATAAGCTGGCCTCTCTTCTCGTCCCGGCCGTGGGCCGCGTCTCGAAGAGTACGTCGACGTAACGGAGTCGTGCGGGAACCACCCCTCACGGCCCTACGTTACTATCACGTGTGCCTACTTAGCTACT